>JARGYV010081599.1:0-12994 GCA_029532675.1 Ornithodoros moubata
TGGGCGGATGTAATTAGTATAATCTTATACTTCTTGCGGCTCAAAAACCGTGATAATTTATCGCGATTTAGAATAGCGGCCATTAACCTGATGTCAAAAAGGGGTAGGCGAACATAGTTTCTTTTCTTTTTCGTCTTGTGAGTTAGTGTGTTTTGACAGTTGTGCAATCCATAAACATCTCTCCTTGAATTGGGTTTTATTCTCAACATAAGACACCGACTCTTCGGCTGACCATTGTCTAATTGCTCCAAAAGAGAGTATTTTGCATACTGAGTAGTGAATTCAATGTCATGCTAAAAATCATACCAAATAATCTCACTGCGAAACAGCACAGGAACGTATAGGGCTGCGTTAATGTATCGTATCTTCTAGAAAATAAAAGAAAAAGTACCTTTTAAAGCACCGATAATTGCCACTCTACCTCCCTCTTTCTAGTACCTCGTTCACGGCAACAACCACGCACCGATGTCTGGTATATTAAAGGTTCCGCTCACAACAAACCCCAATCGCGAGTTTCCGGAAACCCACGGAGGAGGTAATGAGATGTAGCAAGCAAAACAAGGGACTTCGCATACGGACGTCTGCGTGCAATACAATCCGGCGTGATAAAATATTTATTCTCTTTTATGTGCACTAATGCGAATCCCATTTGGTGCTGCTAAACGCCGCATACAGCTTCAGGCCATAACGAAGAAGTCCTCCTGCAGCGCTGCTGATTCACAGCCGCTGCGGGGGAACTTGCCGAGCTTAATCGATACTTGTTCCCTCTTCGCAAATTACTAGTCAGGCATCAGAGCCAAACATGTGTTCTCGGTCGCCGAACAAGCAGGAAAAGAAAGCAATGCACTTTAACAGGAGGCAGAAAAACGAAGGAGGTAGGAATGTGAGACGATTGTCGCGCGGTTCGCTGGGCGGATCCGTCGGCTCGAGGTGGCCCCAACGGACGTATGTTGCACAGGTACGAGGAAAGCACCAGATATAGAATGAATTGAAAGTACTCGTGAAGTGTAAGTATTCGTTATGCCGACGGCGATCTCGATAAAAATGGAAGTGCTGTGTACATGGGATATATGCAACGTGACTGACAAGCAAGACGTACAGTACAAGACAAAAAGACATGGCTGTTCTTGACTAGCCAAAACCTAATGGCGTTACACACCCTGAAGGGAAACTTCCTCTGAGGTCTCCCGGTAAGAAAAACTGTAAATTTCTTCGTCGCTCACTGGCTGCCAACGGAGATGCTTCTAATTAAAGCTAATTAGAAGAGCTGTCGGCTCTTCATTCCATCAGTGTCTTGCAGAAACGCCATCACGTGACGGCCCATGTTCTCAGACGTGGCTAATTAAACATCCTCATAAGATGCAGCCCTTCATGAAGCTGAGTGCTGCTCTCAGTAGTTAGTGCAGGTGCTGTTCCCGCTGATAAGCAGCGCAAGATGCGTTCCTTGTCCTCTAGGCCCTTGATAAGGGTTGAGAGACGCTCTCCGCCTGCCTGCATCCCGATACGTGGACTGTTGCTGCGATGTAATTGGCAACGTCCCTGGCCGGCAATGAGGTGGGTGTGCGTTCGCGTCCCACTGATGACAGACACTTTTTACTGGTTGCCCCAACTAGCTCACCACGCAACACAATCAGGACAAATTCCCGTTTAAATTGACATCGTCGCAGTAACATACGAGTACATCTGTTTTTACTGCAAAACGATACTGGGTGAAAAACGATACTGAACAGCTACTGTAACAAACTCCGTGAGAGTCATTCGTTGCGTACGAGGACATCCAATAATTTTATAACGCAACCCTTATTACCTGATACAGGACACAAGCGACCGGTAGTCAGGCAGTCGTCGTAATACTCGTAACGCGAGCCCCTCCTATACTATCAGATTTAGTTCCTGGTAAACGAGCAAGACGCCACGAACTCCCCAGTAAACAATGCCTGCAAGCTTTCAACTTCCACATGCTCACCTGAAGACTTAAAAAATCGCAAACGCAACAACAAGTTTCTTTATATGCGTGGCACGAAAAAAAGGAAGATTGTACACGATAGGAGTTCCAGCTATGTTACGAACGAAAGCAAAATAGAAAAGAAAGAAAGAGAAGGAGGAACACAAAAGGAAATGTTCTCAAGCGCACGGAGTGTTTTTCTAATTCAATTTTTATGGAGCCGCCTCTCCTTTCTAGGGCAGCGCGTATATTCACAATTTCGTGCGGAGAGCTCGTGTGCTCATTGAAATTGTAGAACCCTGCCAACACAGCAGCATGTGCTTCGGGAGCTTTACGTTCGAGATTTTCCACAGAAGGCAGACAGCGATCAGGCTGCCTCTTATGTCTACGCTGCAACGTACTCTTAAGGACATCTTGTTCATCTTATTTGCTGTTTTCATTGTGTTTCATACGGAGATAAGTATGCTCTTCATCGTATTATCATGCAGCAGCAACTACGGAAATGGGTATAACGTCTCAATGGGAGACCCTACAGAAGCACCTGGAGTAGTCCATTTTTGTTTTCTTAATATCATTCTATTTATATTCCTGAATGAAACCTTCATAATAGAAAAAGGCAGGTATAGTATTTGATACTTTACTGGGCATGGCACTGCCATGGGAGTACTGTACGGTACCTGGGTACGGATGGCCGTGCAAAATCCTAACATGTCACATCGTCTGCCATTTCTGAACTGCTCTGTCACAGTAAACCGTCTTCGACCATCCAGTTTAACGTTCTACGCGGCAGCAACTTACCCCCAATTACCGAACCCCTTTGCTTGGCTCCGTCGCCCGTACACCCCTAGTTACCGCAGCAAACCCATACCGCAGAGTATGCAAGCAGTCCACAACTAATACCGCGGATGTCGTGCACCGTTCCTCTTCCTACCGAGTGTTTTTAACTGCATACCAGCATTTTACCAGGAAACCATTAACCCATTCGGGAACCAATACGACCTGGACACGACGTCATCATATACTAAATAAAGATAACCGTATAACATGTTTCCCCGCCAATATGTTAAGAAATTGGGCTGGGTAGCGAATGTTTTTCAACTGGTCTAGACGTAAACACACAGACATTTGCCAGGGGAAGTGCATAAAGCTGCCGAAAGAAAACAAGAAAGTGAGGTTGCTTTCGTCTCGTGCCGTATGTCTCATACATATGTATGTCAGTGGTGCGCGTTATCGATGCATTCTCACATCATACGGACGGCCCTGTTGAGAAGCTGCTAGAGAGACTCGCTGTCCTTATATATGTACCTGATATCCAGCCGTGGGTTTATCTCACCAGATCGACATTCTATTGATCGAATCCCCTATTCGAATCTCTGACCCTCGTTCTTAGTTCTTTTTTCTTCTTGTTTCCCGCCACCAAAAAAGGAAAATTGAAGTTTACTCAAACACAGCGAGTAAGATAAAGACTAAGGATGAGGAACCGGGGAAAGAAGGGATAGAATGCCGGGCTCAAGGGAGCAGCCAAACTTTGGGGTGTATGATCGATCCTCCGAAATCCGAGAACAAGAAATAGATCTCTCGCCTTTTTGCGGGAAGTCACTGGGTTAGTCAAACAAAAGTTCACTTGCTTTGCAGGAAGCCCAGCAACCCGCGTCGGTCGCCGTTGGGAGTAGGCAAGACTAAGAGCATTGTGTTTAGGGAAATTAACAGCAGGAAGTGCTTTACTCAGGTATTATTCACGTCGTTTGCACTTCGGTTAAAGATTGGGATGACAGCTAACCACGTTTCTGCCAAAGAAATGAAGATGTCTCGCTATAAGCAAGCATAACAGTCATTTCCAATTAAGCTTAAGAGTCAGTGGCTCTATAGTCAGTGGCTCATTGACGAGCTCGCGGATTACGAAACTGATCGTCTGCTGTCTAATGGCACTTCTGTCAATGAGGGGGCTGCGAGCGAAAGGTGTGACCGCGACAGTCAATAACAACTGTCCAGAGGGGCACTTACGTTGGTGACGTCAGTGTATCACGTGAATATTTCTTTGCAGTGTTACACCTTCTGAAACGAAGCGCATTGTAGAAAATATCTTTTCTCTGATACAGTGGTACATTAGATGCATATTCACTGTAGTGTCATGACCCACAGAAAGAAATGAGCGAGTTTGTGTACAGAGCAAGACATACCTTCTCCACATGGCCCCACTGCGGCCCTATTGAATCATGTATGCTTTAACTGATGATGCTCTCTATCTCGAATGTCGAAATTTTACTGCGTGTTCTTTCGCTGATGTGGGAAACCAGATGATGTACGTGTCTGGAAAACGCAAAACGGCATGGGATTTTCCGATAAGAAATATGCGCGCAAATAGTAGTTTTTTAGAGGCTGTTTCATCTGCGTATGAATATTTTATATGCTCATTTATATATACAGCATACGGTACGGGGAGTACGATTGAGAGCCCTGACTCGACTGCTTCGCTCAGAAATGTAACAATTTTTTAATATTTGTTACGTTTGGTGCCAGCTGTAACTTTTAACTGCATGATAATATAACATACGTAAGGTACATGATATCAATTTCACATCACTCAAGCAGTCTACGCGGTTCTTCCTTCTGCTTCCATTCTGCCACTTTCCACTTATGTCAATCAAAACTTTTCGCCACAGGTGGCGAATCAAAATAGTGTTATATAGAATATAGGCGCTGTATGTCTGCAGCCTCCACTCTCTTCTGTGGGTAACAGCGGTTGACTGGCTTTGGCATCCAGTGACCGCTTACGCTTGAGGTGAAAGAAGTTGCACTCTGGAATGAGGGCTGAGCACAACGTTTTTTGTTGTTGTTGTTTTTGTTTTTTTTCAGTTGTACTGCCAGTTTTCTGCATGTCACGACAAAGTAATTTCCTTCGAAGGTCGATTAAAACAGTTGTTTAATTCTGTGTGACCTCTTTAGCGTAAGAAGGAGCAGGGCCCATGGAGGTGCACGCCTAAAACGTACCTTGTACTTGGCTAACTAGTTTGCACCCTTGCGCGACAATCTAAATTAAAAAGAGGAAACGTCTTGTGACGCGAACGCCAATAAGAAATGTCGCAAGGAGAATGCTATTCGTCGCATATACAATCCAACCCCCGCCGAAAGGCACAGTTTTCTGCGCTCCCACTTCCTGTTTCCGCTCGCGGTGTTTCAAAAAGAAAATTCAGCCGCTTGCTCAAGGAGCACGATGTCTTTTTCCCACGAAATCCCCCCTCAAACTCCCCCGACGAAATGAGATCCGAGATGGAGGGATCACTCCGTATTAGAAATAAAGGTACAGCAGGTATCCCGAGCAAACATTCTCATATATTCTTCCGGCGATGCATTTCGCAGCATTTCATATGCACGCTTCTAACGCGTCGAGGAAGAAACAGGTTTTGAAATGTGCTCACGAAATCAGCAGCAACGAAAAAAATCCTCCTGTACTAAAAACAGTAGGAAACAAAAGCGTCATCCTGCGTCAGGCTGCTGTTGCTTTGAGTAGCGTACACAAAGCAGTGCGTTACAGAAAAATAACATAAAAAATTCTCGGGCAAGCATGTTCTCGAATATCGCGTACTAACAGAGTTGTCTGAAAGTGGTATGACAAAACCTGCAAAGTTTTGTGGTAACGGACCGCTAGCGTTTCGAAGGTTCTTCGATGTGACTGGTAGCTTTTACCAGGTTTATCACGGTGCATTAGACATTAGTGCCGAGAATGGTACAGAAAGTAGGCGGGTAATTTTGAGATGCCCTTGCTTCAGCAAAGCTTTAATTCGCACACCAGTCACCAGTCGGGCTCCGCGTACTATATACTCGTTACATAATGCATGTTCTAGTGTCAGTGTTTGAGGATAAAAGAAGATAACTATGAAACACGCCAACGAGTGAGAGACAAAGATAATCTCATGCAGTTTATGTGCCTTTTTTTTTTTCTTTTTTTCGCTTGTACGAGCAAAGTCGTAACAGCGTATAATAATTATATGTGTGTGTACGCGCGCACACATTGTAGATATAGGCGCACGGAAAGCAGTGTATGCTTTGATAGACCTTTAAAGCATTCACATTTGCCTCATCTCGGCGGAAGAACACTGCTTCTTTGAACAAATCCTTCGCTTGCCTCGGTTTGAGCAAAAGGCACTGGAGGCAGAAACATCTGCCGACGAACTTGATGACGCAGTGAAACGCATGAAGTGTGCGTCAGCCCCTGGAGTAGATGGTTTACCTTCCGGTTCTTACGTTGTGTTTTGGAAGGTGCTCCGCTGTTTTCTCTTTGCCCTGTTTCTACACGTTATGTCTTCTAATGAAATACCAAAGGACAGAGCGTGATTAGTAGTTGATGCCTTGCGGGCATGTTGTGTTGTGAAGTACAAGTTGCATAGTTTAGGTAGAAAAAGACTACGACTGTTGCAATCTGTTCTGCTGCAATCGTCATCCTCATCAACTGCATTCTTCACGTGCCCTCAGGATCACGCAAGACCGATAGGAACATTGATCTCAATGATGCGATTGACGGTAAGTTGTCTTGAGTAAGTTGTCTTGAGTGCTCAGGTCTCCCTTCAAATCCGCGTACTAATCTTTCGCCGAGAGGTTACCGCGGAATGAGGTTGGGTTGCCGTCTGTCCTGTGGGGTGCCTTGGTCGTCAAGGAACCCCCAGGCTTATTTTTGAAACCGATGTGGTTGGTCCTTCGGACTGACCCATCTCACAGTTGGCAATAAAGTTGTCTATCCGCTTTATAATTCATGGAAGCGTGATGTTCCGCTTTTTCCGCTTTCGAGTGTCCTGACGAGGACTATAAGCATTCTAGAGACCCTGAACCCTTACCCTGGATGTGTCGGGGACTTTGAAATTGTAACGGCACTGTTCACAGATATCTGTCTGTGGTGCATCAACATCTTCATTTGCGGTCAGCTTCCAAAGTCCAGGCTTTCAATTTTTGGCTGACTGATTCCTGCAGTAACTCCCGTGAGACATCCGTTCCGATAGTCACCTCCAACCTACTTTTTTTACCAGAATTTTTTTTACCTGAATTAATATGTGAATTCATAGCATGTCAATGCTGCAGTAGCCTGTGAGTGTACTGTAGCTCTCACATTATCGACCATGTTCAAAAGAATACAAGACATTCTTGATATCCTGTGATTCTGCAACGATGACCTACCACGCATGAAGTCGAAGGAGACCATGGACAAGTTCAGCCCTACGGTTCCCTGGTCGAGAGTATGAGATTAATGCGACGCCACAGGTCACGCTGGAACTCTCCGCAACACACTATTCTGCTTATCATTGCTTCTGGTGCTTCAAGAAGTTGAAAAACTTACATTCCACTGCAGCAAAACCCTACTCTAGTGCACTTCGTAATGTTGAGGGAAAAGAATAACAGCTTCTTTGTGTGCTGGAGTTTTTTTAGGTGCAACACTTACAAAGTCCTCACGTGACACACTGACATCACAAAAGTTGCGGGCAGTTTCTATTGGCTTTCTCCCGCGGTCTCCACACACAGTGAAGTGCGAGCCGTGATAAGTCGGCGGACTAGATGCATTTGCGGGCTCATTTTTCGACGCTTCTATCAGACCACCGAATGAAAGTTTTGAGCGGACCTGTCTGTGCGCTTAGAAAAGCGTATCTTTCTTTCCTTTAGCAAAATTTTGTCGGCAGTCCCATACCTATTAATGCGGCATTTCCTTCTGTTACAGCTTTCCGAGGAGCCTCTTCACGTCGACATCAGGCGCAGGCGGCAAGACCACAGGATTAAGCAATACATAATGGCAGCCGCATTTTGTATCGCCATCCTCGTACTGTTCAGCATCCCGGTGATCGTCAAGAAACGCGTGGCCTTGAAGGAAGCACTCCGCGACAAACCAGGGACACGTAGCGGAAATTTGTCCATCGCCTCAGCGGATGAGGCAAATTTTACGACAAGTGATGACAGATATTGCGACACCGAGGATTGCCTCTACTTTCGCTGGCTTCTTGACGTGTCCCTGGACAGCAGCAAAGACCCTTGCGAAAATTTCTACGATTTTGTATGCTCCGGTCTAGATAGCGATTTTCCAGACATGTTTGCTGGGACCAACGGGAGAATGATTGACGTTGTCTACATGAACTTAACGAAGGGTCTCCGCAACTATATTTCCAACACTCAGGTACCGCCAAGGAATCAGAGTGTGTTTCACAAAGCAGCTGCGGTTTTTCAAAGCTGCCTTAGAGTCAAGGAGGAACACAGGAAGAACAAGAAAGAGATCTCGAACTTCTTAAGAGAATACGGTTTGTCATTCTCGAAGGGACTGCGATTTGATCCACTCGATATCATGATTCGATTTGCAGTGACTATCGACATTCCTGTACTTTTCAGGATGCAGCCTACATTGACTCGCGACTACCCTCGACTCCTAATCAAGTTGAGTGTCGTGCAAGACTCTACTTCAGTGAAGTACAATCTGCTGCAAGGAATACTACGAGGTCGTTATAGTGATTTTGTCGCAAAAGTATTATCTAGCATATTTTCCATGAAAACAGACAATGCTCTCATCGATTCTATTGTGAAAGCAGAGCTGAAAGCCATCAACGCGTCACACTCCAGGACCATCGAAGACGACTCTGATATCATGGCACCCGTTTCGTATTTTGGATTCTTGCAACGAAATAGAGAGTTCGGACGTAAATGGCGGGACACCGTGGCAGCTCTTACGAATAATCATCTTCCTGGACACCTCATGATGTTGTCTAAGGTATCTGATATGGAACTTTTTCATTTCTTCTTCGATGACAGCAAGGGCTTTTCGGAGGACGACCTCAAAACTTATATTGCCTGGAAGACAACAGAGTATCTTTTCGAGAACTCCGGCCTGGAGACTACATCCATGGAGCGCTGCTTCGACGTAGTCACTTCTGTCTTTCCAGCCGCATCTGTTTCTAAAGTTCTCTCGCAAACTGTCAACAAGTCCAGGATCGACGGCGCAAGTAACATCGCAGAGACTATCACCAATCAAATAGAAAAGATCATCACAACGTCTACACTGCTGGACGACGAATCTCGCAACGCTTCACTGAAGAAGTTATCCCTGATGAAGAAGCGAACTGGATACAGCCTCAGCTTGGATGCCGACCCTACTGAAGACCTGGAGAAGCTATACCCAGACTTCACGGGGCCTTACGTGGGAGATTTCATTGAGATCAGAAAAGTAGCCGCAAAGATCCAATTGGAGAACCTCTACGCAGGGGCAATAAGGAGTCATCGCAGTCCTCCGTCATTGCACGCTGTTCTCCCCGTTTATGACGCAAAAGAGAACGCAGTTTTCATGCCACCAGGTGCCATGGTTAGGCCTCTCTTTACGTATGGTGCACCGCCTGAAGTGAATACGGGGACGCTGGGAACACACTACGCGCACGAGGTCATGCGAGGATACGACGCCCTTGGTAGACGGTTTGACGGCTTCGGGAATTCAGCTAATTTGTGGTCGAACAGGTCCGAAGCACTGTACCAAAAGCGCCTCGCGTGCTTTGAGAAAACACGACAGAAGCACCAGAAGCGTGATCACGAAGTCGCGCTGGACATATTGAGTCAAACGGCCGTGCTGAACGCGTACCAGAGAACGTCGGAAAAGTCCAACGTCGAGATGAAATCTGTGAAGGGACTGACGAAAGACCAACTTTTTTACGCATCTTCCTGTCTCATGTATTGTGGGAAAGGCGGCGTCAATTCCCATCTGCAAGAGAGGTGTAACCTACCTCTTATGCATTCTATGCATTTTAGTCAGACTTTTCGTTGCGCTCCTGGAACTGCGATGAATCCTGAGGATAAGTGCTTGCTTATGTAAGGCGTTGCATTAGAAACGAAAGCAAATCGAAAAGTTGTGAAGACAGTGTCACATATTTGCGATAAGTTGGTGTTATTTCGTATTATTTGCAAGGACAGCGCTGCAGGAAAGTAACTTTCCGATAGCTTCTTTAGTTCTTACATACGTAATAAAATATGCAGCTTTTAGTGTTCCTACAAACTTCATTGCACGATATTTGCTGTTTTATGCAGTGCATCTGTTAGCTTGTGCAGTGCTATCTTTGTTTCTACGTATATATGGTCTCGTATGTTGCGTACGTCGAAGCAACAAAAAATTATATTCAACTCTATTACCGCTGCCGTAACATATAATGAAAAGAACTCAAGTAAGTCTTCGGGAGGTACCGAGTTATGTGAACGCATATGCTATTGTGAAAAGAGTCTGGCACAACAAAAACTTGCAGCAATAAAGTGTATGCCATGCGGAATTTGATATCCAGCCCGCTCAAACTCAATAAAGGTATCTACACCGTGAATTTTGTTTTCTTTCTTCTATGCCTGTATATTCGGCTTGTCGTTCGCGTGTCTCTGCGACTTTGCTTCCACATCCCGCTTGTCGAAACAATTTACTCAATTTCACTCACCGGTGCTAAAGCAGCTGACTTTAGGTTTTTCCTCGGTGTCCACGTGCGCAGCCTGTCTGTGGTTCCAGCATAAACAAGGTTCTACGACCGTGAAATGATTGCGTACGGGAACACGGTGTGAAAGCATCTCGCACAACCGAACTGTGCGAACTGTGTTACCACTTGCTGTCTATGTGTGTATGTGTGTTTTTACTTCTTTATTACGTGGGTCTGTTTGACGCTGCGGTGGCGACGCTTCGTTTTCGACAATTCTTGTCTCGGCCAATTTACGTCTGGAGTCACGTTCGAGGGCGACGTGGAGAGGTCCACGAAAGGAAAGAAAATGCAGCTATCGTGCAATCAGGACAGATGCTGCGAAGGCTGATGAAGAAACAAAGCACAGTTAAAAACAATGGGTATAGACATGCTGACGTATATATACTTCCCGCTTTCCGTTTACAATTCAGAACGTGACGTTTTTGACAGAGTAGCGCCCACCATGAGTAGGCTTTGTTGGGAAACTATCGACAAGCAGCCGTTCCCTGATGTGATTGAAACAATAAGAACTGTCCACTGCATTACTGATAAGGCTTTACGACAGTCCTTTGCTTGTCAGAAGCCTGTATTCGTTTTCTTTCTGTAGCTGATAGTAATTTGTGACAACAGACACACTGTAAATCGCTTCTTTAGTGAGACCGCATGTGCTGGAGCCAGCGTTCACACACGAGAGGTTTAGTGTACCGGACGCAGTTACCTGGCCCCTGTCGCTATGTTAGCGCGAATTGTAACACCGTGCCGACGAGCCCAATTTGCTGCCTGCTCACCCACTGGGAGCGTTGTGAGCCCCAGACAGGTAAGGAGGCGTCTTCTCTGGTCGTCCGACCAAACGTGCGACCGCAAAGTTCCGGAGTGACGTGGCGTAAAATGCAAAATATGCGACTGGGTCAACCTGAGAGGAATCGAAGGAGCTAAATCTAGGCGGGTAAAACTGCAGCAGTGTCACTCTCATGTTATCACGTTGGACACTGGACTCGCATGAAGGGAGGCACTCAGCCACTCTCCGCTTGACGTCGACTTCACTGATGTACATCATGTTCACTGATCATCTGCTGATCGCATTGTGCAGCACGTGTTCCATGCCATGATGATACGTAATCATTTCCGACTGATTACAACGCACGAAAGCATGCCGAATGCTGCTGTTCTCCACGACGCTTGCTTACTAAGCCTGTGGCAGACGGCACCTTGCTTTCCCCAGCGATTCCCAACATGCAACAGGGTGGCCGCGATGGTGCTGTGAGTTACTTATTCCCGCCTTTCACGTAATCGAAAGGCGAGTCGATGGTTCGAGGACACATGGTAATAAAGCGGAGTACGAAATACATGGTGGATGATACTATTTTTCTTTTTACTTTTCCTCCATTCCTTACAGCTGTGAGTGTCTTTCAACCTACCGGGCCACGCACAAATATTAAACAGCAAAGCTGCAAACCGACGTTTAAGTCATTATACAATCGGTGCTCGATGGCCGAATATTTTGCTAAGTTAATTACCCTTATGAATGCCCTTCGGAGCACGAATTTAAGCTGGAACCAGGGGAGCTCATGAATTTTGTTCATTTTTATAATTTTCTTCACCAGGGGAGCCCATGAATTCCTTCCTCTTTTCTCCATCCATCAATTTTACTTCCTAACTCATTAGTATCTTCTCCACCGAAAGCGAGGATGTCGACACTGCTTTGGTTTTGGTGAGACTGAGTTCGAGCAAAAGTGATACGAGGCAACGAAGCCTACTCAAAACAAGCACAAGCTTTTTTAATCACGCCGTTTCAACCCGCTCATTGTGATTTCTACCATCCGCTTGCCTGTGTCCCTAGCATGACGCACTTCTTTCACCAATTAATCCACCATCAATCCGCCTTAGTTTCTCCTTATTACTCTGTAATACACAGAAACCTCTATGTCTGATATTCGGCCTTTGAGAAGAGCAACTTTGAGCCAAAATTCTTGTTTTCCTTATTTTGTTCCTATCATTATTAACATTATTTATATAATAAGATTAACATNNAGTGTCACCGTTATACCGCTCGCTTCTTCGTAAACCTGCACCCATTTTAGCGATATTTCCGGGAGCATTTATTCAGAGCACGTG
The DNA here is from genome assembly GCA_029532675.1 of Ornithodoros moubata. NCBI lineage: Eukaryota > Metazoa > Arthropoda > Arachnida > Ixodida > Argasidae > Ornithodoros > Ornithodoros moubata. The sequence goes on from JARGYV010081599.1 coordinate 12,508, forward strand.
TTTTCCGGGTAACATTTTTCTTGGGAACATTATTTCCGGGAACATTTTCTCCTAGTCCCATTCAATGCATTTGGTGAGACAACAGCCTGTGTCTGTTTTTATGCGTCCCGTGCCTCTCGGCTCTCCTTATTTACATTGGACGTAACGGCACACTAGATGTAACGGCGCGTTAGACGTAATGGCCATTGGAAGTATTAGTCAGAATTGGACGTATATACCTGTTGGATGGAAAGGTAGGTTGGGTGTAAAGGCACGTTGGACGTAATGACATGGAATCCTATCGTGTTCTAGTAGATATAGTCAAGTATAAGACGAAAGGATCGCGCACCAAAGGTACATGAATGCTCCGAGAAATGAACGGTTACGCACGAATACATCGCAGCACGACTGGTGTGTACTTTGCCACGTTCATTTTTGAAGTCGGGCACGTTAATAAAAGTGCCGTCAAACGTACCCTAAGCGGGACACAACTGAAGACAAAGCTTTT
>JARGYV010081600.1:0-16514 GCA_029532675.1 Ornithodoros moubata
CATTCGTAGGTGAAAATTGTTACATTCTGCAAACTCTTCTTTTGCATATTCACATGGCAGCTGGGAACAGTCGGCACTGGAGGCTAGGATCAAATACGATCACTGAACATTTCAAGTGTGCGTAAGAAGCCTTCTTTACAGGAAACTGGTGTATACAATACAGGCCCACCCTACAGGGAGCTGGTTCATGCAGGGGAAGCCACCTTCACGAACTGTGACGCCAGTTAGAAGATTACCGCGATCCCTTCCGGCGACTGGTCGAGCTTATCGCAGCTCACTTTCCAATGGCAGGAGCAGCTACAGAGCTGATCACCAACAAAAGCAAACATCGTGCTAGGTTTCAAAAGTAACAGGGGTCTCCGTTCTGTACTGTAGTTTTGAGTTTTCCTTTAGAAAGCCCTTAGCCACAGGAAGCCTGCCAGATTTGCACAGTATACGAGGGGCAAAACAATTCTATGCAGGCTATGCAAAGCTCTAAAGACAACATGACAACTATAACTTTCAATAAGACACAGTTGCTGCTTGCCTTACTTGTGGAATTTCCATTTCAACCAGGCTAGACATTTGGTATAAGAATAGCGAGAACATACATTTTAGAAATGTAATTTCTACATCAACAACATTGTTGGAGAGTACCACTGAAGAAAGGCAGCAGGACCCTTCCTTATTACTAACAAAATTCACAAACACGAGCCAGAAAATTTTGCAAATATTTTTGGTGGACACTAAAACCACACATAGTACCTCTCCTTGGGACATCCCTGTCTGTTTGCACAGATATGTGGGGTGTTTTAGACCCTGCTCTACCAATTCCAAATACACACCAATCACTCACACTCAGTTCCCCTGAGACAGTTTATTATGACTGATCAAGCGTGGTTTCTGCCAGGAGTAAAAGGTAGAGGAGCCTACATGGAGACAAAAACATGTTACGAACACAGACCGAGGTCCCGGTATATTGGGATTATTCCAGCATTTGACTATTTTACAAGGGCTCCCCACAAGAACCTGTCAAGATCCATACCCCAGAACCAAACAGTTATGGAAGCCAGTTATAGTTAAGGAATACAGTTATGGAGACTGTACAGTCTGCAACACTCCACTGATCTCTTCATAATTACCAACACCTGGGTGAAGGTCATGTGCACTTAGAAGACAGTGTGATGAGCTGCACTCTTCTCGGCGGCTTTTGACAAATCTTGTGCCTTGTTTTGTCTTTCTTTACTTCGCCACTCTCACTGTCTCGTTCTTCGTTCGTTTCTTTGGGTCTGCTAGCTTCCCCGCTCTGGTCCATTTGTTCTTCCTTGTCAGGACTCCGATCGTCAACATCTTCCGCGGGTGCCATCTCAACAACAGCTTCATTTCCCAGCTTCTGAGAAGCTTCCGACTGCGATGGGGGCGACGTTGCAGAGTCCATCTGTAATGTTGGACTGTGTGGTGACAGAAAAAAGACCAAAGGTTACTTCGAGTGATTTGACGTTCTACAAACAAGCTTGCTTATGTAAAATTATGTAGGTTTTGTAAAAACAGAAAAGAAAAACTGTTTCGAGCACGGAACTACCGCAGTTAGCATTAGATATACGAACTGTCAGGAGCTAAAGTAAATAAACCACTTGGTGAGTAAGCTACGTGCTTGAGGAAGATCGGAAACCATGACTGACTGATAAAGAGCAGGCTGACCTTTTGCTGAGATTGAGGTTGGGCAAATCTCCCTCGTATATCTCTCCAATTTCATCTTTGGCAAAAGTGATGATGGAGCAGAACCCGTCCGTCGACGATGCGATCAATATCTCTCCGTCTGGCGACCTGTCACAGTCAACAGTTGAATGATACACAGAAAGGTCAGCGAAAATGGTGAAAGGTCCACTTACCATGTGAGGTCGCTTAGCCTCGCGTAGTGAATGTTGGAGATGTGACCGAACGGAGCCAACTGCTGGGTGTCATAAAGCAACACTGCATCCTGCGTTGCAACTGCAAATACCATTCGGTACGGCAACCTGAAAATTGAAGCAAAACTGGAGTTCACAGTACTCGTATACTTGTAAAAATCTGCGAAGCAAAAATTGTGACAACTTTATAGAACAGTAACATCTATTGCCACAGCTTCACTGATTCAAAAAACATACTTCCACAGAGACTGTGGGGCAGTGGAATCGTCTGCATCCGCATCACCTGCAATCAAGTTGGCGATAATTATTCCGTATTGACTATGTCTCGAACACGAGACACACCGTTCGCACAAGGGTTGCGAAGCTTGAAGAAGACAGGACAAAAGCGAACTGCTATACTGGGGCTGCTTCCTGTGGGCAGGTAGTACACTGGCCTGCGTAAACAATGTTCCATTTTTTACGCAAGCTCCAGGCAAAACAAAAGAATGAGCAAGGAACCAAATGCTCACTCATTGAGACGGCTTCTGGAGAAGACGTAGATGCTGTTACTAATCTTTCCCTCGTCCTGCTCGATGATCCCGGAGGGTGCGACGAGGAGCTCGCCGTCAGGAGAGAAGGAGAGCCGGCGGCAGAAGGACTTCAAGGTGTCGTCGTAGAATATTCTGCTTGGCTTGGCCTGCATGGTTTCAGAACGATTCGGTGAAAGCGTCTCTCAGCAACAGCGTGCTCCACCAACCTCTTTGTTTCCTTTCGCTTGCGGTATCGCTGCCTTGTAAACATTGTGCAACACTTTCTTAGTCTTCGTACTATACACCCGCAAGGACCTGGGAATGGGATTATTTAAAAAGATGACGAAGGTGTGCCGTAGCCTGACGTGGTGACGTTCAATGCTAGCATAACAACGTTGCGTACTTTGATATGCAGATAAGGGAAGTTCGCCTTACCTGTCTGAACTCAAAGTAGTTAAGTAAGCATCCTGTGGGTCCCAACTGATGCCTTGCACAAAGCCCTTGTTTTCTTTGAGAATCCCCACATTCTTTCCTGGAATGGGAGTAGGCCATCAGATGTTTTCAAAAACACAAAGAAGAATATGTCCAACCTCTGGCAACGTCCCAGATGATGCACGTGTTGTCGATTGAACCCGAAGCTAGAAAGCAGTCGCCTGGCGACCAGCAAATGTCACAGATGTCGTCGATGTGACCCCTGAAACGTGAATTTCATTAATTTTTGCAAACGTGATATTCATACAACCAACTTAGACAGGAGGACAAGGCTATCACAGTTTTTTGTTGTTGCACATGAGCAGCTTTTGAATGGTTCACAGATTATTCTGAAAACAAGGTTACAGAAAGCAAATGACATGTTAAATGAATGTACCTCAGGACTTTGTGCGCCACCCAGTTCTCCTTGTTCTCAATGGAATCATCGAAAATGTCGTCGGCCCTTTTCTCGGTCTGCTTCCACAAAATTATGTTCGCCTCTGATGACAAAAAGAAATAAAACACATTAAAATGTTACTGTGACACAATGTTTGGAGAGAGTAACACAGTAGTGGAACGGTTCATTTATATCTATATGCAAGGGTTCAAGTACATTTAATGAGAAGTGAAGATGAAAACAAATAACAGAGCTGCATACGGTTTCTTCCACAGAAGAAGCAAAATTACAGCTTTAATCATGATTGCTAAAGTAGAAAACCAATATACCCAGTTCTAACAGAGGCCCTTTCTTATTTATCACCAAGCTTTTACCCTACTTTTTTTTTTTGCCCGATCGCTGGTGAGGAACAGCAACTCACCATCATCTCCCGAGGCAAGCAGTTCACCTGCAACGCAACCCTTCAGTTGTATTATTCGATCAAGCGGGTTCACTTCAAAATGCTTACCCGTGTTTGAAAATCTAACAACATTGACAGATTTCGTGTGGCGCGCCAAATCAGCGCGGAACTCCAGGCTGATGCTGCCGTTCGCGTGTGGCAAAACGAGCCATATCTACAAGTAAAATCACATTTACTGATGACGCAAAATTTATTTCTATCAACACTGCCATGCGATTACCATCACATGAGTATCGGTTCCACACGTAGCAAGGCGTCTGCACTTTTCTTTCGAAGGCTGGAAATCCAAGCTCAGAATGGGATCTCGGTTGTGCCACGATATTTCTGGGATACTACACTTCATGTCTGCGCGTGCAAGATGAATCAGACAACATAAATGAAACGAAAATCGTACCAATAACGCGGGAACTGCAAAACTTACTTTGTATTTACAGACACTATAATTCACAGCCAAGAAACTGCGCGCCAAACGATACTGAGTCTGCCTGGTGGTCGAAAGACACAACAGTAGAAAAGTGCGCTCGCCTAAACTGTACACTGTACATTTTATTACAATGTTCTTTACAAAATATGCGGAAAACATTGCGTGTACATAATTAAAATTTGTCAATTAGTTGAACCGACTGTCATGCAACCATCAGCCTTCTCTGCAGCGCAAATGCCATCAACAACAACGATAAGATGCTAACCTTCAGCGTTATTATTGCCGTGCCACGTTGTGCGTGCCTGCAGAAATATAATTCTTGCCCCCATTCGTTGGAATCCCAAACGCCGTATGCACTTGATGTGTGAGTGTCACACCCTAAGTGTACAATAAAAACAACAACAACAGTTACAATAAAAATCACTTTCTTGCGTAATACGACGTAAAATGGAAAGCCAGGAAAGTACACACTTGCCCACTCGCGGAGCGCATTAAGCCGGCAGATGATCACACTTGGCTAGATGTACGCATGCGCGAAGTGCCGTACTACATTCACAACATGGCGAGCAGGAATACCTTCGGAATCATTACAGGATATTGAGGATATTCTTATGCACTGTTCCTGGTTTAGACTCGTTCGCATGGTTTAGTGAACACAACACAACATTGGGCACTGGGAGCGACTACAGTAGACACTTCGTATCATTGGGCAGTGAGAGCAACTACAGTCTGCTACAATGGTGTGCGAGAAGTGCGAAAAGAAGCTGGGAAAGGTGATCACTCCTGACCCATGGAAAGCAGGAGCGAGAAACACCACCGAAGGAGGTGGACGGATCATCAACGAAAACAAGGCGCTTACAGCCAAGAAAGCGAGATTCACTCCCTTCGGGGCTTTCCCTCAATGCCGGATATGTAGACAGAAGGTGCACCAGGTTGGATCGCACTACTGTCAAGGATGCGCCTACAAGAAGGGCATATGTGCTATGTGTGGAAAGAAGATTTTGGAAACCAAGAACTACCGCCAGTCGTCCACCTGAACGCTCTTCGTTGAAGCTGTTACCCGCGTGTTACTTATTGTTGTGTATGTGTAAATAAACCCATAATAAAATTTGAAAAGCTGTTTATGGAGGAAGGCATTTATTTGCGCGGGAGAAGTTCTCACAGTTGCCGCTCTGTGCTTGGCTTCCCTCTGATGGCACTGACATAACCCGCAGCAACTCTACAAGCATTGAAACAGCATTCTGCCTCAGAATAGTTTCCGTTGAATAAATACACGTACCAAAGAGAAGAGTTCAATAGAAAAGAAAATGAGGTGGATGCACATATAGCACCTAGTCCTATTTCCTGGAGATTCATAATTTTTGGCAGAAACAAGAACGCATGGCAGTTGTGAACAGCTCACGGGCGACGACACAGTCTCGCTCGACAAAGTCTGCAATGTTTGTCCACTTCAAAATGCATCACAGGGTGGCAGCTGTCCCTGTTTCGGCAGCCCCCACCTCTGCCAACAATTACACAACACTAGGAAACTTAGAACTTGCTCCGTTGTCAGAACATCAGCCGTGCCTACATGCCAGGTGCTGGCTACGCCTTTCCCTTTAACTTAAAACATCGTCCGCAACCAGACTGATCGGCACGTCCATGCCAGCGGGCCACCGGAGTGGACGGACAGAAAGACCAGAACCCGAGAACGCGTTGTGGCTCAAGCCATGTAGATGAACTCATTGATGTTGTCTTCGTCTCTGCGCATGTATTTGTGCTCGATGAGCCATTCGATCTGCTCTTTGATCATCTTCTTGGATGGCAGGAACATGTTCTTGAGAATTTCCACGAGCTCCGTCTGCAGTTGTGCATTGGTGATGCGCTTGCGCATTTTCATGATCTTTACTATGGCCTCCTGTACAAGTGAATGCAGACAATGTAACACTCGGCACAATGGGGCTGTCAGCAAATGCGTACCTGTGTGCGCAATATCCTCAGCTGGACAATATTTTCGTTATCTTCCTCCTTACTCTTTTCCGTGGATAGCTGAAGTCGTCCTATGAGGTTTACCTTGCCACGTTTCTGCACTTTGCCATTTTTTCTAAAATTTTTAAGACACCGTTTCTGAACGCATATATGTGCAAGCACAGTGGAGATGCTTCAAGGCGTGACCACGTGTTACATGAAGCCTGAACTGAAATTATTCATACAGTTTACAGGATTCATGCATTCGGATTCAAATTAACGAGATTTCTTAACGCAGTACGACTTTGTACAGCAAAAAGTTATACTGCACGTGGTTTTCGTCATCGCTTCTACCATTTACTACCTCAATGCATCCCACTGTGTGAAATGAAGCCATCGTCAACAATTCTTACATCACCGAAAACTCCTGGTTCACCCAGAAAAGCGTGCTGTCGTCAAAGTCCTTGGGAGACTTAGCCTCGAACCCGCATAGCAATACTTGTCGCTTTAATTTAGGAAAGGCGACTAAAGACTGCAGAAAAGCAGAAAAAGTCATTGTCAATTTCAAAGTCCACCACACGATCGCGAGACGGCACCTACCCAGAGCGTCCTCCGCAGCTCGGCGTCAGGAAGTTCTGTGGCCAGCCTCAGGTTCTCGAAGGAGATCTTGTCGTGTGGACGTTGGTTCCACGCAAACACGACTGCCATCTGGAATGTTGTCACGTCCAGGTCGAACTTTCCCGTCTGGTTGCAGAACGTTATCTACGGGAAAAGCGTACTTTGGTATCAACACTTGCCAGTCGTCATGACCGTAGCATCGTACGGATTCTGCCACCTCGAGAAATCCCTGCGTACCGTGCCATTGGACATGTGATGATACCACTGCAGCTTGCGTCCGCTGTGTTTTCTGCGGTAGAACTCTTCCACCTCTGGGATGAAGTCCTCCAGTTCCAGTGGAAGTGAGACCTGCACCCGCTCGCTGCCCCTCGCCCAGGCCCCGGCGTTCAAGATCTTGATGTTTATCGAGTCTGCTGATGATATCGAGACTCGGATCGTATCTGGTTCTGGAAGAATGCGAGGAAGGGCATCACCTGCAAGGAGACCCTTGCTGTTCCGATGTGCGTCCTTGAACTGCTGGTTGAGATCCTCGCTAACTTTGATGTCTTGAAACATTCTTGCCAGCTTATTTACATAATCTGCAGGCATGCCCACATCCTGTGCATCAGAACAAAAAGGGTTTAGAGCTTTTGCACACATGCTCACAAATTTTCGCAAAATTATTTCCAGAGAGAATTTGAGTGAGGCACTGAAGGACCTCCAAAAAGGCCCCAATGTTTGGCCACAATGAAACATCAATCTTATTCCTATTTTCTATTCCACCTAACAGCATTCTTCTTGACACGTTCTAACAATGTTCACAATCATCATCAAAATGCGATGACTAGCAGCACCCATACAGAGATAGATAAAACTGGGTGTAAAACAGCAGTTAAAGCCTTACAAAAACTCTTTTTGATGCAATTGACAGCTTAGCTCACACAAACAATTTGTCATATACAGCATAGCAGTGACAACCAAGGCAAGAAGAAGAAGCAAATAAACAATGTCAACAAGCAAACCATACCCTTAACCATTCGACCATATTCTCTTCCTTCTCGCTGTCTGCTGAAGAATCGAGGATGAGACGTCTCGTCAGGTGTGCCTTATGATATCGCATGAAAACATCCTTGTTCTGAACGTACCGAAGCACCAGCAGCTGCACAGAAAAGGCATACTTGCTACTCGACAAGCACACATCCAGGAAATAGTTCGGATAACAGAAACCTTGCTTTGAGAGATTGTGGCGAACCCAGCTTTAAAGGGTAACCATAGGTGGGTTAACATTAAAGTGCTCACCACTTCTTTCAGCTTTGCCTCGATCTGGTCTGAAGTGAGCTTTTTGCTCAATGGTGTCTTGCGAAGCAACATGTCGCAATAATTGGCCAGTAGCTCGGGACACCGTGACTCTGGCTGAGTCTTGTTGGCAACCCTGGTTGTGCAAAAACAGTTGAGGGGAAAATGCTTGGTCACCAGTATAGATGATACATTTTAAATGCTGTGCTAACCCTTTCTGCTTGCATGGAAGTTCTAGCCGAAACACCGAAGTGTCGTTCACCACTTGCTTGAACGCCTGTAATAAAAGCAATGAATGAGGTGCATGCCCTGCCAAGGCTGAAAGCACAACACACCTTGTCTCTGGCTGTGAGAAATCGGGGGTCATCGTTGAAGGCATCCTTGACTAGCTTACTGAACCTCTGGAACAGGTTTAACAATTGTTCCACATACTTTTCAGAGTCCTGCAACAGAAGGATAACGATGAGCAAAAGTCAACCGTACTCCAAAGAATGCTGTTCTCCTGAAAAGCCCATTACAAATTTTAAAAACATTTTTACCTAAAAAATTTTATGGACATCTCGAGGAATAGGTGCACGTTAGCAAAGTTACTTTAACATTTGAAAAGAACCAGCTGAAGTGACCTGTTCCGTTTATTCAGTTTTTTCCCCTCACTTTAGATAACAACACGCAGCAAACACATTCTCTCGTTCCATGACAGGAACTTCAAACTTATATAGTTCAAATGACCCCCACTAGTTGGCACCACTCCACGGGATTTGTAAAAATTATTTGACCTCCAACAATATTACCTGCGTAATTATATCTGCAGACGCGTGCATGTCGGCCAGCCCCTGCGCCACGATGTGCTGTTCTAGGTCGCGCAACATGGGTCCGACTCCATCTGCCACACGATCCAGCAAGGAGAACATTAGCTGAAGCCGTTCCGTTTCTCCCGCACGGATCATGCCAGGACACTCGGCCAAGATGACGTCCTTGAAGGCGGTGACGAGGACACTGACACAACACTCCGTAAGTGCCTTGACAGAGTCGGAGTAGGACTCAAGGTATTTTGCCGCGCGCTGCTCTTCTTCTTTCAGCTTCTGATCAGCGTACCTGTAGGAACAAGCACAACAGAGGAGTGCTGGAGCTTTCACATGGTTCCGAACGGTGAGACGAGATACGACGCACACCTCATGTAATTTTGTACGCCGTTGTCTTCCAAGTACTGCGGAGCCTGTGCTCGGTAGAACTGTTTCGTTGCATCAATGTAAGCACGCTCAAAGTTCTCCCTGTAAATTTGCAGTCTGTCCTCCGGGTTGGAGCAGAGATTGACGTAAGACTCCCTGACCCCCACTACCAACTGCGAGTCGAAAGCTTCCCCGTTGCGCTCGGCATGAACGAGCTTCATTGCACTACTTTGCAGACGACCCTGCAATTGAAGTGTTTGTGAATGAGAAGAGGACGTACTTTCAGTGCTGTGCTGCACTGAGTTTCAACTGCACAAAATGGCTGGCATAACCAGGTGTGTGAACGTACATACCTTAATAGAACAGAAGATGCTCTGGTTCCATGTATCGAGCATCAACTTGCGGACGAGGCCTTCCTCAGCTCTCTTTAAACTCTTTCCAGCCAGCACGGCTTCCAGCTGGCCAAATGGCATGGGCAGGTAGCTGCACTGTACAAAGAATTTGCGCCACTCGCGAATGTAGGCATTGAGCAGGGCTTGATCTTCTTCGTGCTCCAATACGCGCTGAGGGGACAATAAGGAAAAACAGGTCAACATGAAAGTGTCTAAACAGGCATACGGTACTTTACCTTCTGTGCAACACGGATGAATTCCAAGATGTCCTCCTGAAGCGCTGCGTACAGTTTGGTAGGCCCTTTTTCATCCCACAGGCAGACTGCATGCACATCCCTGGAGACACCGATCATGTAAATGTAAATTGAACTGAAGCGGACATAGAATAATGATATCCAGCGGCGACAGATGCTGAGAATATGTTGGTAGTTAAACGTTCCACAATGGCTCTGTAGAATCACCAATAAAACTCACCAGAACAAGCCTTGCCACTCATCTCTGGTTATGGGCTCTTGATGCAGCAACTTAAGAATCGTGGGCCGCATTTTGGGCCATCTTTCATCAAACTGCAGCTGGGACTTTTCCTGCACAGGAAACGTCGCCCAAGTGGATGAAACAGAAGTGCTCGCCATCGCTATGCCGCTAGCAAGCGCTCATACAGACAGGCGCAATCTTGAAATACAGACTAGAGGTAACACAATAGGACCGCTACTGGAGCACACTGCGCAGTTGTTGTTCGGGGTAGAGCATACGCAAGATGTTGCTATTAAAAACGGCGCTGCAGAACCTCGCTTTTCGGGAACCATTGAGCAAGAGTTCGACACCCGCCGTGACTGCGCAGCATGCTCGCTCTACCTGTCAAAGTCAATTTGTGCAGCTCGCTATGCCGCCCGAGAGTCAGGTGCCTACCTTTGGTATAAGAGACATGTCAAAAAGAGGTATCCTACCACATGCGATTTGCTACGCCGTAATACACCCGAAAGCACGGTCCGGCTGTGGAAACAACGTACGACGAAAGTTAGTTTAGCTCATGAACTACGACGCCTCTTTGTGTGCGTATATTTTGTACGTATTCATTATCGACGGGTGCACTTCTAAGAACAACGGTAAAACACATCTTGCATACATCAGCTGCTCTATGTTTACCATTGTACGGGCTAAACCTATCCAAGACGTTATCAGCTGATAAAATCTGCGGGTTAATGTATAGCAGTATTTCAACGCGCTTTGCAAGTGTGAAAGATGTTTTCCAAATTTACCATCGTATGCATGTATGCGTATTTTCAGGACGAACGTTCGCTGCACTTGCCAAAGATAGATGAAATGATGGAATCACTCGCGTGTTCGTCTTGAAACTGAGAGGCATACATAACAGGCACGACACTGAACTCCTTTCTAAGCAAACTAAAGTTCAGGTTTAATCCAAAACGACGTCTGTAGTCAATTTCACTTCAGATAGGCGGCGAAACGATTCACGGAGGATCCATTACAAACCTTTATCATCACCGCCATACTAGTTGCCGCCGACCACTGGAGGCCACCTAGCAAGCGCCATTGATAGCTGCTGTTAAATTCAGACGTTGGAAAAACCGTTTAGAAATAAAAATAGACCCTTGCGCATCAAGCTGAAAATTAGCTACATTACAGCATCCCAGTTTCTTTCCACGGTGTGCTGCGCGTCGGTGAAACGTCAGCTTAACACCAGAAGCTTCATTGTAATTCGTAATATGGCAATATTGTCCCACGGCCTTTTTTTGTATCGCAGAAAATCTTCGTATGTTGCACCTTCTTTGACCACTTGAGTCGCACACAATAGTTTTGGCAAGGGCTTATCTTGTGTTGGTTATCAGCCACTACGCCAGTAGCTGAATGGAATATCTATCTTTGCTATCATATATTACAAGTGAGCTAACTGACGAAATAACAACATGCGCACGTACACGCGAACGTATTATGTATTATTCCGTTGCTCGAGATCTGTGTGTCCTGGAGGGTAGAACCCAGTAGTACCAATAGAACTGTATATTGCACCAACTGGATTTAACGCAAACAACCAGGAAGTCTGATTACACTGGCATTGTGTACAAAATGGCGGATAGCACGAGTAATCGAGGGGAGGGCTGGAGAGGATTTACGTCCATAGGTAATATTCGGATGCCTATCTCACAAAAACTCAGATAAGAAATCGTTTAACAATAGTCACCGGTCGTGGACAGCCAGATTTCATAACGCATTAGATTTTATAAGCAGGACAGTTCCACTTCAGAGCGGTGCCAGATCGGGCAGTATCTAAGCCTAAGCAACGTCAGAGTTGTGAATAATGTAGTGGTGGGACGTTACAGCAATGGAAGTAATCTAACGTGCATTATCGTATATCCTAAATATTACGCCATACTGTAATCTCTTGATTTTAGAATACTGTACCGTAACTTGATGTAGGTTTTTGCTAAAAAGGACACAGTATTTCTCTGCTCATCTCTATGAATACCACATCAGTTCAAATAATGAACGTGTACTTTAAATTTGCCAGTGTGTTTGCCTTGACCCAGGCACTGGCGCTACGAAGGTAGAGCCAGTTAGCCGTAGCGATGCAAGTGACAAGACAACTGCGTCGGATAAAAGAAAAACGGACGAAGCCGGAGATCCGTCGCAGCTCAAGAAGCAGAAGGTGACCATGTCGTTTTCGAAAGGAAGCACCGCGTTGCAAGCGGCCCAGGAGAAGAAGGCTGCCGCGCCCATATCGATCAAGCTGGGTGCACAAGTAAGGGTTTAGTTTTCATGCTCTGCCCGTTCCCAAGTGCGATAGTTTTATTTCTACTTAACTGTTTATTGAATTTTCCAGAAAACCAAAGAACCTGCACCAACGCTAAAGGCCGCAAGCGTTTCTGTAGCCGAAGCGTTCAACCAGAGCAGTGATGTAAGTTTCAATGAGAGACCCTAAACCTGTTATTGGCGATCGTCATTATTTTGCTTTCTTACAACTTTTAAATATCAAGACCTAGTAGAATAAATTCTTGCAGTCTGCTTGCATGATCCTCCGTGGCAGACGAGGCTAGCAAACCACCTCCTCCTTTGCTGTCATCCGTCGCGTAACAGACAATGTTAGTGGCATCTGTTTTAATTTCATCTGTAAGGTGCAGATCTCCCATTACGAGTTCCATGCGAGTGCTCAGCAGTTTCAACCACACAAAGACTTTGCCTTGTTTTCTTGTGCCAAAATATCCCATGGGAGATTGGAATCGGCAGTAAATGTTCTATTCCTTCTGCCATGTTTTCAGGAAGAGGAAGAAATGCCGCCAGAGGCGAAAATGAGGATGAGGAACATAGGCAGGTAGGTACCCGTCGACGCTTTAGTTGTTCGTGAATAACAGATCTGTTCTTTACCTCAGGGAGACACCCACTTCGGCAGGTCCAAACTCATTTGGGAAGACGAGGCAGGGCTTTTGCGACGTGAAGAAAGTCTTCGAAAGGGAACTTAAGTCAAAGATGGAGGAATTGCCCAAGTGACTCTGCAAAGCCTTCTTCGTCCCGACCCAGGTAAAGAATGCCTTCTACGAGATGCGCACACGCTTAAGCTATGCGTCTTACTCCCGACTGTGTTATCACCCTTGGATCCAGTCTTTGCTATGCAAAATGAGGACACTAGGAAGCACCGCAGAGTTGGACGGGCTTGCTTCAACGTGTCTTGTCGCAAAACTGCTGTGTTTATAATTTACGGGCATAAAGCACGTTTGGCTCTGTGTACAAATTGCATATTCTGCGAGACCAGAGCATTGAAATAGATGCGAAAATTCTACACATGTACCAATTAATAAAGCATGACAAATATTACATGTAGTCATTAACAGACTTCGTCGCGCTTCAGTAACAAATCCGATGGCTTGGCACAAAAGCTTTTCTCATCCTCTAGGATGTGACCAGGCATCTTTATCTGGGTTTCCTGAACAGCTTTGATTGAATAAAGTGCCGAAAATATCCGAATTCAGCGAACCAAGAAATTCCAAAAAACACCCGCCGAATCTGCCCATCAATAAATGCAGAAAACGCTAGATATAACGTTTTTGAGACCATATAGGCTATGCACAAAAACCGACTGACAGTGACACAGCTTAGCTTGTAATCCTATCTCTTCAGCTCTCATGCCACTCGTTCCCAGCATGCAAATGACTGGCACAAGTGCCGTGAGGCAGCACAGGGCTGTGGGATGTACTATTTCAAAATGAACCTAGGAATAGTGTTTTCTTTTTGGCTGTTATACTTGTTGTGGAATCAAAATTGGGGAAACAATTGTAGAAGCAACAATCTGGCAACAGCAGAGCATCCTATGTTCAGGACCTGTTCTCAAAAACGCATAAAAATTGGTGGCTTTACGTCACGAGACAGCTGTAATCATGAGTGACGCAACAGTGGTATGGATACACCATATGTTTGTATGCCATATTTTGCACACCTCGCGGAAGTTGGCCTGCCTGAACAATTTGCACCCTGCTACCAAATTGCTGGCATACTCAGCCGCAATCAATCTCTCGACCTTGAGAGCAGAAGGCGAGCATCCTACCAGCTAAGGTCAGCCTCAGGTATATAGACACACTGAGGTGTAAATAGGCGGTATAATCTGGTATCTAATTTCAAAAATGCCATCTCCTTAGTCACAACAACCTGCCACATGCCGTAAGCAAAAATTGGTTGAAAACTGTTTTCATGGTTTTTGGTGCCTTTTTATTTGCCCATCAATATGTTTTGTTCTATGTTTTTCGGAGTTCTTTGGCTTCCCGTGGCAGTTGGTGCACAGGGTCCGAAACATTTGCCTGCGACCATGAACATATCTTTCTCAATATATCTAGACCTTTTTTTCTTTTGTTAGACTCATACAGTGACGCTCTGCGATGGCCACAGCCACGTACAAGATGTTGAAACACACACTTTGCCGACGGAGGCGTCAGCCCTGCTCAAGCAGTTATCAGGTTGGTGCATTGGGCTACAGGGCCGCCTGTGTACTCACATAATACATATCAGAAAGCCACAACAAAATATGAAAAAAAGAAAACAGCATCCTTTTATTCACATTATTACTGTACACCAGCATCTTTCACAGCAAAGTGCTTCCTTCAGTTGTGGATACAGAAGGGGGCTTAGGGCACAGCTCTCTTTACAAGACCTATGTACACACTTTTCCTTGGGAGAAGCTTTGGTTACTTCCTTCTGTAAAAGAGCGCCATGCATGACTGCTGTACACCTCTCAGCAGATTGACTAGAAACCGTGCCGTCGGGGGCACCACCTTCTCGCAACCAATGCTGGCCTTGTCCGTACGGGGAAAGGTGGTCCAGTCAGGCAGGCCACGACAAGTGCACGGCACGGCGTTCCCGAGATGCGAAATATTCATGCTTAAAATGAGTAAACGATTGGTTCCGGAAGCTAATGAGTTGCCCTCGAGGGTCACTGCCTACACGTACGCATTTGACGAGTTTTCATCATTTTTTAAACAAAGGTGGCAACTTTTCAGCCCTGTACTCCAGATAAGGTTATCAGTTTTGTCACTGGTTCCGGGAATATCTCCGCTAGGAACGATCAGAAAGGGAACACAGCCGAGGCGAGGTGGCTCGCAAAAGCAATCAAATATGGGGAAGACCATGTTTCTACAAAGTCCTATAGACAAGATATTACACAAAAAGACAGCTCTCGCCCTCAAGGCAGTAGGGTGGTTGGCCAACCATAGATGACGTCCAGAACAGATTTTATTTTATTTTGTCAATACCTAACCAAAATTTGTCATTGGCACCAACACTTCTGTGCCATTGAAAACAAACATCCTAACACACTGAACTCTGTTACAAGCACATGAAAAAGAAAGAGTGCTTTGAAGAATTATCCGAACACTGTGACCTGGACGCCACTTACGGGTGACACCTCAACCCCAGAACAGCATTCAGGGGAGCTGGGTATTGCTTTTGAAGGAGTCTGCGTACGTGCGAGCGATGCGATCGCACACAGAGTGAACAGTTTTCAGAAACTGTCACCGAAAACCAGCGTGGTTCTGCTCCAGGTGCATGGCACTAACGGCCGAGGAGAGGAGCCTCACGTGGCGCGCGTTGCCGACTCCCATGGCGCGGAAGTCGGCCTCGCGGAGTTCTGCAACATGGGCAACATCCGCAATGCGTGCCTCTGCAAACAGGGGCTCGTACATGGGGAGACCAAGGGACACAAGCCAGTTGTGGAGGCTGGAGTAGTCCGCATCCGCTATGGGGCCCGAGCAAGAGTCCGCGAGGAAGTCGTTGGGGATCTGGAATACGTGAAGGACTGTCTGTAACAGCAGTGTCGCTGGCTACTGGGGATCGAGAATGGTTGTAGAACCCTCCGAAAGCTTAATCTTGCTTTGTGGAGGACTAAAGGCAAGCTAAAGCTATGGGTGCACTAAAGGCGCGTCCCCACTAGCGGGCGATCGCCCGACAGCAGCCGGCGGCGGGATTTCCCGACCGACGTCCCCACTGGCATTCACCGTCGTTGCGAGATATCCCGAGGGAAGCGAGACCGGGCGAGAGGAGATCTTGAGGCGTTAGCATGGGAGTGACGGGTGTATGTTTTCGTTTGGGGAACGCCATCATGGACAACGTGGAAGGAAACTGCGTGCAATGTAACGAGGTGCGCTGTAAAGACGTCCTAGTCATCATTAACGCGCTTCTGCTAACAGTGTTCCTGCTTCTCGGCAAACAACGTTCGAATGCAGTACGCCATCCGCGATTGTACGACTCCGTCCAGCTCGATGTTATCACGAAATGGAAGGACAGCCGTCGGCATTCCTGTCTACACTTTGTTTGACATAAAAAAATCGGCATTCTTTACCTCTCTCTGTCTATGTATATATACATGTATATATAAAGAAAAGAAAGCTAAATCACTATCATTTGCCATAGCGTGCGCCGTCACAGATGGCACTGGTGAAACATCCACGTGGACTTGCTCGT
>JARGYV010081614.1:0-12457 GCA_029532675.1 Ornithodoros moubata
GCATTTCATCTCTCTGTTGAACGCAATGTGGCATTTGTTTTGAAGCCACATTAAAAGAAAATTGCTTTACATGAAGAGAAAACCAAGCAGAGTAAAAGAGTATTGACTCATATTTCTGTGCATATTTGGGAACATGGTGGCGATTAAAATAATCCCATACCCAACAATGCTGCATCAATGTCACTTATGACAGGACACAATCCCCCTTTTTTTGGTGTTGAGTACTTAACTGAACATTCTGAAAACTTTAATATGACAGTTAATAACATCTAGTTCAAGCTGTCTCGTGTACAAAGACTATTTCTACAGCCTTCATGCAGCTCCTCGTCTGTGTGCTCCAACATCCGTGTCTTTTTACGTATTTCGGTTTCGATTCTCATTACGATGAACACTGAAAGAAATTGCGGAAAGCATTTTTGACTGCAAAAGGGACCAGCTGGAACCCGACCTTTGAATGAACTCAAAAACCAGATAAAAGAATGCTCAGCCTCAGCTGCCTTGAGCTGGTCTGGACACAGGAATCAACCTCATTTCAACAAGGTCCACAGATTCTTGTGCACAACTTGTGGAACATGGAAACAGGCATGTGCTGCATCAGCTTCGCAGTTGCGTCTGCTGGGAACCTTGACCAGCCTTCCGGACAAGGTGCGCTCGAGCCCTGCGACAATGCGGTCCGTGTCTCATTGCAGCCACGTCCAACAGCCGTCTCCAACCCTGTCTTCTAATGCATCCTGGATCAGCCGACGTGCAAGTAAATGGTCAAAGTTATTCTCCCCGCTGCCCTAGGACTGCATTCATTTGTGACACCTTGGGACCGTTGGAGGTCGTCTGTCAACAGCAAAACTGAGCAAAGCAGCACAATTTGTGTGTGTTCTGATGATACTGACATTGCATATCACCTTCTCCTATCTCTTGAGAGTGTCTGTCAGAACAGCCGTACCTTTAGATACTCGGCACTCCTTTTGGTAACTTTACCCTCATTTTATTAGATGCACAAGGTCTCTGAGCTTTGGCATGAGCCAAATTCGTAATGGATGCTCACTTTTATACAACTCATTGACAAAGGCCCACGAAACCTCCAAGATCATGCTTGAGCAGAAGGTTTCCAAGTTGATCCAATATGAAACAAACTTTGGGAAAGTCAACCATAAAGTAGGGTTGTGATGACATGGCAGAAAACAGCCTCGATAAAAAGGTCTCACATTTAGCTGCCAAATGAGGTCAAATGTCAACTTGGACATTCCCTCAGCAGGAGCGGACGTTTTGGAAAAAATATACGGTACGGGCTGAACCCGGGCCTGAGATGTCCCAACTCGGCCGACCTCTCTTTCCACACGTTTCATGAATGCGCAGGCCCCGTCCTTCGGTGGAGGGCCCTCGAGGCTACATCCCCAAGCTAAACATGTTGCCAGCAGGCATTTGACCCCAAGGAATGCGCTTTTGCTGCAAACCCTCTCAATTGTTGGGGCGACCATACCTGCAGATGTGGCTGCATGCCAAAAATTTCTTTTGACGAGTACAGCGCAGCATTTTCAATGATGGCAGCTCCTGACACCTTCATTCTTGTTTCATGGAATTCCCAAGTTGTCAATTCCAGTCCTGGTGGTCGGCCGTGGCGCTGACCCTGGAATAAAGAATAATAATTTAATGGTAGTTGAAGCGGACCAACTTGTTCTTTTGTGTGCTCTCTACATATCCATTTTTGACGCTCATAAGAATTAGTGTAACTGTTTTGTTGCACTCAGCAAAAAGCTTTTAAGTAGGAGCATGCCCGAGTCACGAGGCACGTACACTTCCATCGCTGCCCAGCAGAACTCCAAGACGCAGCTCGGGAACAACTGGGACCCGTTAGCAAAAGCAGGTTTCACTCTCATGTGCTACAAACCCAGAAACGAATTTTACACATTAACAAGCTATGCATTATGCTCTTGCTTCCCACTTGGGGCCAATATAATAAAATTAAATAAAAATCGTGTATATTTGCAGTCATTTCTTAAGTGCTAACCTCTACTAATAACACAGCCCGAGTCACGTCCCTGATATTTTTCTGCTCAGTTCTCAAGTTGTACATTGCAGTTGTTCATAATTATTAATTCCAGCTTGACCAAATGAAGCGCATTAAATTCTATCCACAGCTGTTTGCATGCTGAGAGCCCCACAGGGAGAGCAGCACAAAAGCCACACGCACTCCCAGAGTACTTGTGGGAGGGGACTTCTGCCATGCCAGCTCGTGGGCTACCTGGTCAACGACAACTTACTTTGCTTCACTGCACATGAGCAATATAGAAAAAACCTGCCAGGCCCATTACATGCAGGGGTTGGAGGAAAGTCATAAATAATACACACACAGAGTACACAATCTCAGAGTACAGTGAACAACACAAATACTTCTGCTCACACCTCCAAATGTTGGCTGAAGCTGGGCTGCATCGCACAGCAGGTGACCTGTTTCTATACATGCAGTGTGTTAAGAAAGTACAAAAATATTGGTTTTACAGCGCAACCAAAACACTGAAACAAAAAGAGAATTAGCTCACAAAGGCCAAGTTCCTGACCATGTGCTTTAAAGGTGAAAAGCGAATTATGACATACCTGTAGCAGCACCATGCAACATCAGCCGCAATTTCACAACTGCAGTAGGCGTGTTCTGCATAAAAATGGTCTACATAATTACGAAACATCTTCTCTGCTCATAAATATCAAAGTAATTTATAAATTGTAACAAGAGCTAACTTTAGTAAAGCTGTACTAGCTAGGAAGAGTGATTTTGTGAGGATGAAACACAACCTCTCACCTCTAAGAGAGAAGGAAGAGCGTTGTCTATGGAACATAGGGAGCATGCCTCGGGAAAGAGCTGCTAAAGCATGCATGGAGAACATCTCGCTGGGTCCAGACAGTACATTGGCCTCAGTTTCACCGCGAGTTTAATCTGCAGGTTACTCCCATTTCGATTCCTTCACAGATGCAGACAACGGGGAAGCCATTCCAGAGGCAGCCCTGGATCAAGAATTTTTTTTCCCCAAATGAAACGTGCAACAGTCCGTTGCAGATGTAAAGCCTGTAGAGATGGTTTGAACGGAGATGTGAGGGTTGCCTGTGCTGGTATCATCAAGAGTCTGTACATAACAGAAGACAAATCAAGTTCATTGACGAAAGAAGGCTCCAAGCACATTGCATCTTTGAAATGTTTGTATCCAGAAATGTGGATGGGCTGTGAGAAGAACCTGGGGCATTCCCCTTTTGCGGGACTGTAGGTCTAATATGTCCATACTGATCGTGATACGGTAGACGGACGCACGGACGACGTAGAAAGTGCGAAGCGCACGTAAAAGAATATCGTAACGTTGGTACGAGCGGCGAGCATCCGACGGTGTTCGACGGACATCAACGCTAGCGGGCGGCGCAGCGGACGCGGACAAATGGCACGCCGTCTGACACTGCATTACGTAGACCAACGTAGACACAGTATTTAATAATAGGATAGGACGGGCAAATATTCAACGTTGTCCGCCCGATACAAAGGGAACAGCGTTCAAGATCATCATCATCATATCGGTACAATTGTAATATGGAGCCTCCGCTGGGGCCGCGAGGGCAGTGTGGGCGTGCAGTGTGCTGAGCATCCTTTTTGTTGATGCGAAAGGGATTAGGCTTATCTGAATTTGTGTTGCAAGAAGAAAGCCTACGCAAACGGGTGGAACAATGGTAGGATTTTGTAAGCTATGTATCTTGTAAAAAGTGGGGATCCGCAGGAACGTTCCTGGGGCCATTGGCTTCGACTCGTTGTGGGAGGTGTCTTCTTGCCCCTAGTGTTTCCCTACGTGGTTTACAAGCTGTACAAGCTGAAATGTGTGTCTTCTGCCTGTTTTCGGGACAAGGTGGTTCTTATTACCGGCGCAAGTTCAGGACTTGGTGAAGGTATCAAAGCTCGAGAATATATCGAGGATTCTTTAAACCCTTCTTTTTATGCAGCCATCGCGTACACATTTCACAAAGCAGGGTGCAAGCTCATCTTAGCCTCGAGGAGAGTGCGAGAACTGGAAAGAGTGAAGAAAAGCATGATGGCCATGAATCAGGCAAGCTTCTCTTATGGGTGGCAGTCCTTTGACCTCACATAGCTTGAATTTGTTCTCAGGCGAACGGTAACGAACCATATGTCCTTGAACTGGATTTGGCAGATCTCAAAGCAATCCCTGGCAAAGCAAGAGAAGCTCTCGAGGTGTACGGACGCATCGACATTCTCGTCAATAATGCTGGCATCAGCACCCGTGGGGATGTTTTGCATACAGACATGGAGGTTCATGTCAAGGTGATGATGGTGAATTATTTTGGCCAAGTAGCACTCAGCAAAGGTATGTGGTAAGTAGGGAATGAGCCCTTCAGCCTCACCCCCGCCCTCTTTTGCAGCCATTCTTCCGAGCATGGTGGACAGAAAGCAGGGCAGTATTATAGGCATCAGTAGTGTCCAAGGGAAGATGGGTCTTCCCTCACGCTCTGCCTGTAAGTTTGCCACGACATCACCCGACCGGATGCAGTCCATCTTTGTCTTTCTTTCCCCACCACTCTTCCATTTGGGCTAACTCCACATAGTGTACGTTAGTGTGCGCGTCCGAGGGAAGATTACAACTGCTTTGGTAGGCTTTTGTACGGCTAGGGTCATTTGCTTTGTTCTCGACTGTAATGGCAAGAGAACCAAGGTTGCCGTTATCCTTGATTGTCGTCAGAGAGGCACCATTTCTGCTCGACGGTTTGTACAAATTGCCCCCCCAAAAGGGTGTGGAGCTCTGTACGACGTGCTGCCAAGGGTTTTGTGGACTTTTTCAGACAGTGCATCGAAGCATGCCACGCAAGCGTTTTACGATTGCCTCCTCTCCGAAGTGGCCCATTGCAACGTGCACGTCTGCGTCCTGTCCCCGGGCTACATCCGAACCAATTTATCCGTGAATGCCTTGACGGGCAGTGGTGCCACGTACGGGGGTAATTGCTCCCTAGCATTGCAGTGGCGCACGGAGCAGCTAATGTGCCTTTTCAGTGATGGACGAAACGACGGCCAACGGAATGGATCCCGAGGAGGTTGCCCAGAGGGTCCTGGACTGTGTGCTGCGTCGAAGGTGGGACGTGGTGGTGGCCACCTTTGCTCCGCGGCTGCTCATTGTTTTGCGCGTCCTCTGTCCTTGGCTCTATTTCCTCCTCATGATAAGCAGGGCAAAGAGACTTTCCAACCAATAAAGACACGTTGCAAGTCAATGCTTGTTAACCAAGTCATGCTGAGGACGATCTTTGACGTGCCCCACGAGTGACTTCTCTTTAGGGCTCGTCAGCCGGGACTATTGTCTCTGCACGAATCCTGTCTTTGAAGCCTGTCCTCTGTAAGACTCAGCAGCGCAACGTTGAGGAGAGCCCCAAGGAGGCAAACGGGAACAAAGCAACAATTTTTACACTTGATACAATATTTTAGCTGGAACTAATCTAATGGGGTAAATGACAACTTTCAGGCCACAAACTTTGAATGCAATTTCCTAGCTTTATACAGAGATGACGTTTTTCTGGCCAAGCCCAGGAGGAGAAATGGCAACCAAGGCACTTTTTCTGTCTTATTTTACATAATTTGCTCTCATGTACAGATGCCTAGAAAGAAATGGGAAACAAATGTAGTTATGTACAGCCAGCAAAGAGACCCAACTAACTGTCGACGCCTTCCTTCACGGCGCGATACAACTTCCAAGCCACGGCTCCGACCGCGAGCACCGTCACGAGCACGTGTGCGGCTCGCTTCTTTCGGTCATCCTTCCGTACGAGGACCAGCGGCTGGGCATTGGCCAGCTCGGACAGGGGAAGGCGAGACAGTACCCGCGTATCTGTCTCCACTTGATAGTGGATGCATGGGTCTGTGGCCCACGAGAGGGAATACAATCCTGCACACAGAGTTCCCACTGCGGCCAAGGGAGTGGAGATGATGAGCAGTGTGTGAAGAGAAGCGGGATTGGGTGCGGGTGGGCTCAGCAGGAGGGTGGCTGCCAGGGAGCCCAGGCTGGCCAGGACCGATGTCTGGTGCAGGCAGTTGCCCAGGGCGATCCAGCGGGCCGTCTCCTCACCCAGCCGTCGCGGTTCCACGATGATGGCTGCGGGACGGGCTTCCAGGGCGCGGTCCAGATCAGACTCAAAGGCCTCGTGAGAGTTCTCGCCCTCGTACAGTTCGTGAATGATCACCCATTCCGGGATATCCACGTACTCTGTGCTGAAAGTGCCGTTCATGTCAGGAGAAAACAACCCATCGCGTGCCACGTCAACAAGGACAGCGCCCAAAATTCAGAGGCCTAAGAATCACGAATAAGCAGCCACGGGAAGCATGCAATGCATCTGGATTCTATTATCTCAACTATTCCTTGCAACCGCACTCTACGCTTAACAGTCAGAAAGCCAACACAGTCAGCTATTATTTCGAAAGAGAATCTGTTAAAATTAAAGCTTCAAGGTCGATATTACCGTAAGTGCTGGCCAGCATGAGCGACATTTGCATTCCCAGCACGAAATTAGGCTAGAATGTGAACATTGGTGACACTTACCTCTTGTCCATCGCCATTGAGACGGCCGCCGAGCTGGTGGCGGCGCTAGTGGGTAACAAGTGGCACACGGATCCCTCTGGAGGCAGACGACGCCGCCGCCGACTCGAGGAGGGCGGCGCAATAGTACGCAAAAAAGCCTTCCGTTCATCGAGGGAAATCCGCCATCGACGTCCGTACAGAGTGAGAGAAGCACATCTTAAAGGAGCCCTGATTTTTTTCGACACCTATGTTTGTGTTGTATATTGGAGAGCATCAACAGATAAATCGTAAAATCACATTTGCAGAGAGATAAAAGCAGCGCTTCAGTGCAAATAATTAGCTGGAAATCCCAACCTAATTTACGATGTCAAACTCCTCCATATTCAGGGGAGTGGCTAAGTCTAAAATAAGTTCTTCCCGGGTCCTACCGATGACATCACAGCCTCGAACCGCCAATCAGCTTTCGCCGGCATGGCGATCCTACTCCCGGTACCCCGGCGTCTGCTGGTCGCCTGCTAATGCCGCTTTCTGTGCGAATTATACTCAATTGGCACCCTGTATCGGCAAATTCCGAGGGTCATCGCGGTTATCACCACCCCCCGGCATTATGACACACCTGTCGACGGAAGAGAAAATACTGTTCGCCTCCGATAATCTTCTGCCGTACGGTAAGAGTTAGAGAATCCGCTTGCGTGCAACGAGTACGGCCGGCTTGTGCCTTTAATCGTTAAGGTTTAGCTGCCTAAATGTCCCTTGTTGCTTTTTACAGGTATGACGATAGTGAAGCAAGCTGGGTAGTATACTAGAGAAATGTCAGCCGATGTCAACGCTTGATACAAACGTGTGCTCCTCGCGACGGCATCCGCCGACGTGTGAACCAACAGTTACACAGCATGAGCTCACGAGGGAAAACTGAACGCTGTAGCAGCCTGCAGTGAAAATTAAGGTGCAAACGGTTGTAAACGTTCGTTCTCATCATATAACCGCGCGTAAACGTGCAGCGTCCCTCCGAAGTCGGTTTATTTATCCGTCGTCTGCTACACACCGCAGCCAACCAGAAGGCTCACGTTCCGTTCCTCCCGATGACATCAGAGATTACGTCAGGGAGCGCGTTTTCTCAACCAGGCGGCGGGCCGAGATGCCGTCTGAAACGCGATCTTTAAAGTAGTGCAGTGAAATAAATAATAGCCTTTGGAGGAAACCGTTTGACCTCGTGAGTACGTGGTGATGTATGTACTATACATGTACTATGCCGAGGATGTCCCTGTCATGTCCTGTGGTGATGCACATCCCAGGGATATTACAGGATAGGAGATGCTCCCAAAGCTCAAGCTTTAGGATGAGTCAGTACATAGGCGCTTATCCTTTGGCTTTAGGATCGCCGACATCGAATAGGGTGCTCAAAAGAGATAGCTTGCGTATGAACCGTCGTCAGCAATCACTGGAGGATATTGGGAGATATGGCTTTTCGTGATTCATTCAATGGAATGAGAATTTAGCAGACGAACGCCTCGAGCGGTGCGGACAGAGATATTCTTCTGCAAGAGCCTGGTTTGCGTGGAAAAGCAACGCCGTCTGTTTTGTGGTGTGCCCAACAACAAATCGATAGCGAGAAAGTCCATTCCCTGTTGAGAAAAGAAAGAGGCCCTCTCATCAGATGGGGTTAACGATATCTTACACTAACAAATGATTGATTTTAAGAGATGTATTTAAAAGGTTTATTTGAGCGTGGATCCCCTGACGAACGGTGTTTGAGAACTGCTGGAACGACTCAAGATGAGCCTTTCTCTATCGACGGCTTCCTTGCGTAGGAAAGGGAATTTCGAATCGGCACTGCAATCCCCGAATAGAAGGACATATTTCACTTTACCCTTCCTTTAAACAGGTTTGAAATTTGTGAATTATATTTCACGGTTTTTGAAAATGCCGAAGAATAGGGTGGGATCAAGTGCCAAGTAATAGGACATGGAAGTGCCATGGTCTGTCGAGCAGCAGTTGGCGCCCATCACGCAGAATATGCAAGTTGCTGGATGAAACGGAGGATGACTGCATGCACTTGGGACATTTTATCAGGCTTTCTCAACTTGACTGAATGGTCAGTCTTTCTGTACACAGAGGGCCCAAGGTCGGTAAAAACAGAAATGCAAGCGCGTTGTTTTGTTTTTCTCCTTCCCACAGTGGGCTGCCCGGCCGTCTCATGTAAAAGAGGATACCGAAACCGTTCGTTTTCGGTGAAATAGGAATGACATTGACCCTACCTGTCAGTAGCATTCCTAAAATGCTTGCGAGTAAAAATGATCTCTGCCGAGTGTTCCTTACTTTCAAACTACGATGATGATGAGACTTCCCTTTGGGCGGCAGTTTCCGCTCTGCTGCATGGGATACACCGCGGTTAGCGTTGCAGCAGCTTAGGATGACAAGCCCGCTCGAGCAGTTTGTGGTGAACGTCCAAAACCTCTCCTCAAGTGGTCAGTATGAATCATATCAACGGGTGCGCACTGACGGGTACGGTTCGCTTCAGGTAACTTTCCGCAGCTGCACACTTTTGTGAGTAAGAGCAGCGAGGTGCTTCTTCGCAATGCTTCGCACCTCGAAGATGTGCTTGCAACGTTGGATCTTCAAAAGCACTCGCTGGGCGTTTTGGCGATACTGTACGCCTTTGGTTTGTTTCTCACCCATGTGGACTAACGTTGTGGTCTTTCAGTTGCGTCAAGTTCAACTTTTGCACGCCTGCTGACTTCGAGGCCCTGTATGCTCAAGTGCAGGAGTTCATCACCAGTTGCAATGGTGAACAAGTGCGCTTTGCGACCGATATGTGTAAGTGCTGCTTCTACTTGTTCCACTCTGCGCTCTAACTAACTGCGGTTAACCTAACCAGTTGCTGAATTGTGTCACCTGCTGGCCCAAAGTCTCATAGACAAGCAGCAGGTAACAAGACGAGCGATTACTGGGCTCTTCCTAACGCACTGTGTTTCAGCCGATGCGCGGGATATATTTGTTAACACGCGCCATTTCCAAGATTCAGCTGTTTCCCTCCCAGCTGACTTCCATTCACGCCGACTTGTGCCAGGTACTTTTTGCTTTTCTTGCTTTGGGTCCAAGGTGATTAGTGCACCTGTTTGTAGCTCTGCCTTCTGGCAAAGTGCCTCAAGCCTGCATTGCAGTTTCTTAATACGGACATCACCGACATCAGCCGGGAGGCAAGTGCAACCCTCGACAGGTGTGACTGACTGACTGACTGACTGGTGTCGTGCTTTGCCACGCAGAACGACCACTACGATGCCAGACACTTCCTCCTGTACTTCTACTACGGTGGCATGATCTACACGGCTCTGAAAGATTACCAACGGGCACTCTACTTCTTTCAAGTGGTTTGTACGTTCCCCCTCTCTTTGCCCGCTTTTCAAGCCAATCTCGTGGACAGGCCATCACGACGACGAGCATGGCGGTCAGCCACATCATGATGGAGGCTTACAAGAAGTACATCCTCCTTTCTCTCATCCTCCACGGAAAGGTGAGCTCCGCTCGACCGCGGGCCACAATTTACGAGCACCCTTTCAGGTTCCCGGTTTGCCCAAATACACTTCGCAAGTGGTGAGCCGTTTCATCAAGGTAGGCTTTGAACGGTGCACAGAAACGGTGAAATTTGTCAGGGGCTCAATCTGATGCAGCCGCTGAGCCAAGCGTACTTGGACCTGGCCGCCGCCCACACGTCCAACAACCCCGACCAAGTCCGAGCCGTCCTCAACAAGCACGCCGACACTTACGGTCGAGTGAGTGTGCGAGCGAGCCACGCACGGGCAGAAAAGCCTGCAAATAAATATTTTCCAGGACAACAACACTGGCCTCGCAAAGCAGTGTTTGGCCTCGCTCTACAAGAAAAACATCCAAAGGCTTACAAAGGTCAGTCGACAGCAGAAAGAAATGGGGGCAATTTTGAGATATGTCGAGTGCAGACGTTCCTGACGTTGTCCTTGTCGGACATGGCCAACCGAGTGCAGCTGTCGGGTCCCGCGGAGGCCGAGAGGTACATCCTCAACATGGTGAGCCGCACTTTGGTTGGTTGCTTCCCCTCCTTTTGGACCTGACCTTGGCCATTGCAGATCGAAGATGAAGACATCTTTGCATCGATCAATCAAAAGGATGGCATGGTGGTGTTCTTGGACAACCCAGAAAAGTACAACAATGCACACATGTTCAAGAGGTTAGAACAAGAGGTAATTTGCTTTGGAGTTTGTTTTGCAGTTGCCAACCTCGGCTTTTGCATTGCAGATGCGCAAGTTCATCCACTTGAACGAAAAGCTCAAGCAGATGGACCAAGAAATAGCCGTTGACCCAAAATATATCCAGAAGGTGAGCGATGGAATCCTTCCTCACAGGGCTCGAAAAAAGCCACTTTGAGGCCCCCATAAAAGGCAAAAAAGATGGCACTACATACGCAGCTTGAATCGAGCTCTTTGTTTACGGGTCCCATTATTTGTCACTTTAGTTCGACGTTGAAACTAAATTTGATCCCCCCTACTTGGCCAAAATATGGTCCCGAGCAAGGGCCTCTGCCAGTCGGCTCCCAATTTGTGTTCCAGCCATAATCAATGAATTTATTTGTCCATCCAGAGCTCAATCATGTGACAAGTGGGTTTTGAAACGAGGCCGAGATGCAATTAACGTTGTGCCAAAAGACAATGAGACGAGCAGCATTTGTTGCGGATATGAGAATGTACTGTGCGTGATGAGCTCCGAGAAATTCCCCTCAAGTTGGAAGCTCAGGTGGAGGCCAAAAGAGCTTTACTTGAGATGCAGTACTAAAAAATGGGGTTTGAGCATGTTTGGCAGGGCAACATGATTTGTGTCTTTGTAGTGCTCTGGTCAACAGGAGGAGGAACAACCTGCCAGCAGCATCAGCATTGGAAACAGCAAGATTCCATCCTACTCAATATGATTCAAAAGATGCGATACTCTTCCTCGAACCGACGGAAATCTTCATCTGTGAAAACGGACGACTGTTGTGTTCCCGTGTTGGCACTGCTCACCGGATACATTCTTGTGTGTAGCTGATCCTGCAAAAAAGAAAGTTTTTCTACCTCCGGCAAATAAAAGCTCAATAATCCTCCCTACCATTGTTACTTTTGGGCAGCCCTCGGACAGTTTTTGCAAGCTTTTAATGTTGTCTTCGGTCCTGTCGGCCCCCTGTTCCTGTCTCAGCTCTTCTGAAAAAGAAAAGCAACAGTTTGAAGCAAGCAAGTTGCGTCTGCAACCAACTCACCCATTATCATCCGGGTCCGTTTCTCCGCACTACCTACAACTTTTTTTCTGCCACCTTGTTTCTTCCTTTTCTGGATTCCCCAGCGGTTGGTCACTTCACACGTCACTTGCCTGGCTTTCTTTTTACACTTTTGAGATTCTTGCACTGAAAAAAAAAAAACTTTTCCATTCAAGAGAACGCGCCTCATGGCCCAAACTTGTGGCTGGCATGCACCACTTGCTTGTGTTTATCGACAAAAGTGCCCTAAGTAAATCTTGATGCTTCATTATTTGCTTTTTCATCTTTAATCACGATCTTCGATTTGGACTGCATTCTTTCTCTATCGCGATTTTCATTTAAGGACAATTTGGGTCGCCCCTTCAAGTGACTAAAGAATAAAGGCAGCTGGGTTAGTCGTGGCCTCAATCCAAGTAGCTGCAAGCCAAGTAAAAACAGTGGTGTAAAGTAAAACTAACCGCTGTGTAAATCGTCGAACAACTGTAGAGCACGCTTTACCAAAGAAGCAGACATCTTGCGCACATGAGTACGATAACCTGCGACAACTGTGGATCACGTGATCTCACAGTCACATGACTTTCAGTGTCGCTACGTCACATGTAGGCAGCGCCACATCATATCGGCCGAGTGGCAAACCACGGGAAACTAGAGG
>JARGYV010081634.1:0-23188 GCA_029532675.1 Ornithodoros moubata
AGGACGCACACTAAGGCGTGCAACATGCCGCCAGCCTTGGCAGGCAGACCGCACGCCTCCCCCTGTTAACGATACACCACCACCACCACCATAACGCAGCACACAGATTACATCCTTGCTCATTAAATGTTACTTCTTCCGTTCCAATACACAATAAAAGAATAACAATGAAGTACGTATGGTGGAGGCGGTTTGCCCTTAGTGACTTATGAAGACTGGAATAAATAGCGAAAATGTAGACTGGAATAGAGAATAGAACAGCAGCCATGTCGTATCCCCAGCCAGAAAAAAAGTGCACTGCACGCACACGTACACGTAATGAGCAGCGTTATGACCTAGAGTGTCAAGGACAAAGTCCCGGAGATGAGAGGTCGATGACTAAATGAAAGACGCTGGAGTAAACGTCAATCTTATCACGGTGAACCGCACACGACTCTGCCGAGGCGGCTTCGTTTCCCGTACGCATGAACTAGTTTACTCGAACGACGCCCCAAAATTTCTGAATCATTATACACGTGATGAGCCCCAGTCACAATGGTCCCAAAGGGTCTTTATCGTTGCCTCCCATGTTGTCATGTTGGAAGGCGAAGAAGAACTGAAATTATTAATTAACCCCGTGGGGGTGCTCGCCCATGTGTCAAATGTAGATAAACCACAATTTCGTCTGCTGTGAGGGAAGTTCTTCGTTAACAAGTACATGCTTTCCAATGTGGGGTCACTGACATTTGAACCACACCTCGGTTCAAACCGTGCTTTCAGTTGCGGTAGTCCCGAACCCGAACCAAAGTAGTAACCCTGAACTCAAACCTGAACCGAGTGCAAAAAGATAACGGTTTTGACCATTTGTAAAGTATCAGCACAGCAACCGACGTCTCAATACGCTGACTATGGCGAGGTGTTGAGAACCGAAAAATGAAAATTATAGCATGCATCGTTCACTGTGGGAAAACAAAACGTACGTTGCACTGAAACTGCCTGGAAAGAATTGTAGTGCATCTTTGAAAAGTTACGGGTTCTAGGCTATGTGCTCCGTAGTAAAATTGGAATTAGATTTCACCGAACTTCTTTCTACCGCTTTTTGACTATTGTGCGATCAGGCTAAAAGCTGGTCTGTCTTTATAAGAATTTTGTTCGTCAAATCCATATTTCATATTAGGCCTCAATACATAGCTCCTCGATTTTGGTATCCGTAAATTTGTTAACGCGGAAAGGCAATGACTATGGAGGGCACTTGTTGATGCACACATCAGAGCCCTTGACCAATGCAGGCTTTCTGAGGCCCCCGACAAAAGGTTATGCAGGCCAGAATCGATTTAGTCTATCTTTGCCCTCTCAGCCGATATAAATAGGTTGCTTATCCCCTGCCGTATGGTGGCGTACTCCTAAGAGAGGTGTAATGTTCTTTGCGATAAAAGCGGATGGATTTACGACAGGCAGAAGAAAGCTCTGCACAAATGCACAGCCCTTGTTCCTGGAGTCTATCGAGCGTCCCCTTCCTTTGTCGTCACAGATTCTTTTTCTGCTTCTTATTCCCTCTTCTTAATCTGTCAGATTAAAAAGGAAAAAAAAAGTGCCAACCTCACTACTAGCGCAGATGTGGAGACATGTGTCATGTGCAGACATCCGGTGGAACTGCGCTTGCATCTTGACTAACTTAGAGAACACCGCACTTAGCACTCAAAGAACATAACTTGAGGTTTTCACACTACTCGATAGTTTCCACTCACTCTGGTTCGTCGGAAAGACCTGGTGCACCCCTTTTATAACACTAAGCCTAGCTGCAAGAGTAATTAACCCGAAAGGCATTAACGCGCCATCTGTTTTCAGCTACGGTCAAAGACCCTTGACTATGAAACAGCACGTTGGACACGTGTTCCCCTAGGCTCGACCGGGCCGAGTACACGATTACATTGCAGAGGAAGCACTAACGTGACGGTTCAATGGTGGGTCACATATTTTACGTACGTTACTTGTACGCGCTGCGTGTAAGGCAATGAAATTATATTTGAATTCTCGTCTTGAATATAACGAGTACTTCTGCTCCTTGAATAACGCCAAGCCCGTCCTTACTTTTTTCTTTTCTTTTTCTAGTTTCGTTTGGTTATCAGCGTGATCAGTGCTGTCACCGATCCAGGAAGCAAACGTTTTCTCATTTCTTTCTTACTTTCTTCTAGCTTCTTCTGCCTTCTCCCCTCTGGCCATTTGCCAGGACGGTGTCTGCTGCATTACCTTTACATATCACCTGATCATTTTCTTCTATATGTTGCATACACAGTGCAAACGGCAAACTCCGTCACAGAGAAAACGATCTCGTAGATCTCGATCTCGCGCTCTCAACACTGAAACCGGCATGTTCTTTATATGAAAATTAGCATATAGCCCTGTGTCGACGAATTCTATTTGCACAAGAACAAGAACTTTTTTTTTTTTTTTTTTCCCAGATGTGTCGATGGCATCGCGATGAAGCGCAATGTTGTACACAAGCACCATCATCTTCTGCCGCTTCATGAATCATTGCACCGAACACAATATCTCCATCTTCACTGACATTTGGGTGTAATTAACTGATTGTAGAGATACCCAATTCTTGTCGCCAGTCATTATACTCCCGAAAAAACAACGGTCCCAAGGGCCTTATTCGTGCGGCATCATTTGAACAGGGACTCGTAGAATGTGAAAAGCTGGGGTCTACACAAGAGCGTTCAGGTTGGAGCACGCAAACGTTGAAAAAAGTATCGATGGAATAAGCTTGCTAAACTGAAAGAAAAAAGAAAAAACAATATTGATAATGATAATTATTATATACCAGTTATGGTATAAGGAAAAAAAAGGAAAAAAAGTGGGATCCATCCAGCTGATACTGAAGTGACCTCGTACAAAGAGAAACAATAGCTCGGCATAAATAATTTACAATATCACAGATAAACTGACTAGCTTATGGTAGACTTACCCAGACTGTTGTCAAAACAAATAGGATTGACATCAAGCTCTGCAGCTCTAAACATTATGTGGGTAATTGCATAACACTGTGGGAATGTTAATCTGTAACAGCTCACTAGGTTGCTGTAAGAGCATTTAAATGCATCATGTAACACCGCTATGACTATAAAACGTGCCAAAACATTTTGACTAAATATTCTATACACATGTACATAAAGTAAAACTGAAAAGACAACAAACATAAAAACCAAATGAAAAAAAAAAAAGACTGCCATCTTCCATTTTAACTGAGGATGTCTTGCTCACACACGTGACCACATGATTACAGTACAATGATGAGAAAAAATAAAAACTGGCTAAATGATGAAACAGGTAAATAAATATGTACATAGTAAGGAACGCAGAAACAAAGCAATCATGTCTTTGTATCAGTCCCCCCTGTGACAGTGCTTGTGGCTGCTACAGTGGTGTGCTTGCTCCGATCTAGCCCTGAATGTCAAATATAGAAACAAAAGATTGATAGATTACTTCAATGTTACTTGCAACCTTAGGACTCCACGTTAGTAAATCAATGGAAATATCTTAGTGCAAACAACGTCAGGGGTTAGAAGATATAGCTGGCTCAAACTTCTGTTTAATACAATAAAAATAGGCACATCTAAGTGTGACAAAAACCAGTATTTCTTCTGTTACTTCTACTTTCACCCTTGCCTACAAGTTTCTCTAACAGTGTAGGGCCACATACGGATCTATTTTGTCATTGTCTACCGGGTGTAGCCTTGCCAGTGTGTCAGAGGCAACCTGTGCTGGCGATACAGGGCTCTCTGCAGTTTCACCGCTCAGTATAGCATGGGCAAACTCAGAGCCCATGGAAGACAACATAATCAACAGAGAACTCACTTTTATTTCCACATACACCCTTTTCAAACACACATTTTACAAGAGCTCATTCAGTGATAGCCATCAATCTCCTTCACTCTTTCCAGATCACGATCTTTACAACATCCAACACAGATCCATAGATGAAAAGTCACAGGAAGAGTGGGACCCGCGAGCAAATGTGCTTTTAATAAAATGCCCTGCAGGTTACTTGGTGCAGTTGGAACAGTTTGGAAGTGAACACTGCACACAGAACTTGCGTAAAGAAAGCGAAACAAAGGCAGAAGGAACATGCGGTGTGCTGTGAGCTCTAAGCTGACCGCTGCCCCCGTTTCACTGGATCGACCACGAATTGTAAGAATTACGTAAAAAAATACAAAACTGTTTTTAGGCTATATAACACAATACACACAAATAATAACTTATTCTGCTCTTTGCACTGACTATGCTTCCCACAGGAGAAGGCTAAACAAAGGAACAATTGGGAGGGGGGGAGTCTGGAGTATGTATTATCCGCGTCTCAATGCATTCCACGTAGTTTTCTGTATTTATACTGCAACTGTGTAAAAGGAGCCTTTTTGTTTAAAATGGTAAAACCTGCCCAGTCGTTAAAGGCGCTTTTGTCGTTGTTGTTCTTTGATTTTAAGAATGGGCGACGTAGGAGGACCGATTTGTCGAAACACCACATGTGACAATTAACTTTTCCGCCATAACTGGTTTTTATTGTGACTATCTAACAGAATGGCATGCAGTGGAATGTGAACTGCCCTCTCATTCATGCAAAGTGTTGTTCTGTACACCGCGCTTTGCCTCATGCAGCTCTCCGCACTCTCCTAAAACGAAAGCCGGAACCCATCTGGGGGGGAAGAAGTGCAACAAGTACCCCTAATTGTAGCAACCAATGAGCTACATTCCAAGTAAGAAGCATGCACGACCTCTGCCGCTCAAATATGCACTGGCTGCAACACCTAGTGGTAGCGACATCAGAGCAGCAGCAGACCTCGAGAGAGGCTCTTTGTACTGGTCCCACCCGGCAAAGGAAAACGTTCATTTCAAAAAATGACTAAGTGATATGTACAACCCAGGAGACCACAGACAGAGAGAGAGAAGAGAACAAAAAACAAAATCCATGCAGTGGTAAATAAAAACATAACTTAAGTGATTAGCATTCATTAAAAAAAAAGGGAAGGGTATCAAACACGGCTTCTCCTCCTCTCCTTCCAAACAAGTTTGTTGTTGTTAGAGGAGCACGTTGTCGGCTTGCCACACAGGCCCATCAATGCACTGCAATCGCACGTCTTCGTGTCTTCACTCCTGTGGCATGGATCCCTGGGGAAACAACCGTGTCGCACAACTTAGGTTACGTGCGGGTGATGGTGGCTGGGTCTGCATTCTGGAACGAGCGCAAAGGTGCTGTTTGAGCGTGTGACGACAGCAACAAAGAAGAGGAACACAGCGAGTCCCGTTCATAACGACCATGACGGACGCACCTGACCTGTTTGTTATATATGGAGCTGGCAAGATTTGTCCCCAGAAAGTCAGAGTTGTAAAAGTACATTACCATTAGGTGGGGGCGATTCTCAATAGGGTTCATGCAAACGTCCAGGGATGTTCGTAATGCATTGTTTATAACTGAAAATTTGTTATAACAGCGGACATTATAACCGGGACTCACTGCAGCACTAGTGCTGTAACAGTGAATGCAAGCGAGAAAATTTAATGCAGGCATTAATTTGTCACAAGAAGACTATGCAAACATGCTGCTGCTGCAGATGCTATCCAAACTTGGGAGTACGGATATTTGCCGTTCATCAGCATATAATAGAGTAACCCGCAGTTGTAGCTCTCTGCTTTGAATATAAATGGGTCGAAGGGAGTGAAAACACTAAAATTGGTGTTCGCAAACACACACACAAAAGAAAAAAAAAATCTTTACACAACTTAGCCCAATGAATTAGTCACAACCAACTAACCCCTATTTGAAAAAAATATAAGAGACATAGCTTTTATACTAGCAAGAGACCATGGACACAGAAACAAAACAAAAAAATACGGACAGTATACTTGCATGCCTCGTTTCAGGAGCAGTGCATGCATCCAGAGCATGCAAATGGAGGCATGAATTCACTCACATTAGACAACCATGGTTGCTATTATGCACTCACATCCTTTCTGATGTAGGACTGCTGTCCAAGTTGGGACGCCATTTCATCCATCTGGACCTGTTCTAAAATCTTTTCTTTACTCACAGGAGGACCTAGGAAGTAGAAGAAAAAGAAAGAATATTTTTTTGCTGAAAAACATTTCCCAGGCCGCAGACAGTGATTTGCTTCAGGGCTTTCACAAATACAGCACTAAATATTCCGTCAACTTGCAATGAACTACAAAATTATCGGAGTCATGGGGGACTATAAAGTAACAGAACTTGCGGATGCAGGTGTTTTCGACTAACACGATTGCGACAGGCTCGGGAAAACCAGTTCTAAAAATCTTTTCAGCAGCTGGACTTTGCCACTTTTACAAAAATGCTTTATTTTTAAAACAGCAGCGGAAAACTTCGACCTCACTATGCCTCGCATAATACGACAAACATATTCACTTACCGAGTACACTGAGGAACACGGGTAGGAATATGAGACTGTGCAGTGTGCCGAACGCTATGATCCCTAAGTACATTCTGAAGTAAAACACCTGGAATATTTGTGACTTTGCAAAGGCAAGGACTAAAATGCCACAGTCTGTAAGCGTGATCCCTGACAGTATCTGGAAACACAAAGAGCACGACAGTCACGACACAGGGAAAGGCAGCAAGGCTGAGGAACTTACAGAGCTGCCCATGTTTGTCAGGGCATCTTGTGCCCTCTTCGTCTTGTTCCCCTCCTTGCTGAGTGCAAAGACGCGCACCAGATGCGAGCAGAACTCTACCGAAATACCCACGCCCTGAAACACGTCACAAGTGTTGCTGTTAACAGAGCCCTGCGACCACACGTCTCTCTAGGGCCACGACCAAAAACGACGCTCACCACAACGAGGTTCACGAGAGACACTGCGTTCAGGGAGATGTTCCACCAGTACATCAGTCCCATGAGGTTCACGATGATCATGAGAATGGTGAAGGTGACTATGGCAGCCGAGATTGCGTCCAGGCCCAAAAGGATGAAGGTGACAACAAAGATGGCCCCTAGTGAAAGCGAGAGGTTCTTGAACGTGTCCGGCCACATTGTGAGGTACTGCTCGTAGAACACGTGAACCAAACTGAAAGAGAGGAGCAAACGATGTCACCAAAATGGCAGTTGGCTTTTATCGAGAAGTATACCACGTACAGACAGAAATAGGCCACAGCGATAATAAAACAACGTGTCCTGACCTATAAGGAATGACTTCGACGTCCGGTTCTACCTCCTGTACGACTTTCGTCATATTGGAGGCAATCAATCGTGCCCACTCGAGCGCAGAGTAAAAATCTTTAGATGTTTTCAGGACTGGGTGGTACAGTGAAAAGTAGGCAGCTGCAGAGAAAGCAAAGAATACTCCATATCAATACAAGTACGAGAAAAATACGGCTGCCGTACAACAATGAGTATGAGGCATTAACAATCCCTGCAGCCTGTGTAAGGAGGTGAAATCTACACAAATAACCCTTCGAAAAATCTGTTTTCTAAACAGGAGCCCAAAGCACGCAACTGCACCTACCATTAACAGTGCCATTGACTTGGCTAACGCTGCTTCCATGCTCTGCTCGACCCCTGAAAGGTAGAACAGTTCTCATGACATACTGCGAAGTAGCAGGGACTAAATTTTTACTTACGCAGAGGAACAGTGCGCTCCAGGAACATCCGCGAGAAACCACGGCAGGAAGCGCGTGAAGGTACCGTTGTCAAAAGGTTGGTCCCTCGGAACAAAGCATTTCGCGCACTCGCCATTATCTGAAAAGGGTTTAAAGGACTTAGGACGCTGAACAACTGCCAAGACTTCTGCTTACCTTCGCCATGCTTGGAGTAGCAGAACTCCCCAGTTTTCACATTTTCAAAACAGCAGTCGCTAGAGCGCATGTACGTTATGTACTGGTCGAGCCAGTAGGAACGCATCCTGGTTACATACGTCCTGGTAGGAGAAAAGGGAAGTCACTCGTGATGACTGCTGTCGGCAACTGTAGTTGAGGGGCATTTTCTGTTCTGCTGGCAGAGAGCATTTTTATGCATTACCTGTTGCTCAACAGTGTAAGCTGTTTCAACTTTGCCCCGACAGAGACTTGGCTGCACACTTGCTCTGCCAGGCACAGTCGTGCCTGGTTCTCCGTTTTGGAGTAATCGTATCCTTCAGTTACGACGAAATAAACCGGGGGCCCAACCTGGAGGTACTTCTTTAAATATTCAAAGTACTGTTGTAGGTATGAATCCTGGGAGAAAAAAAAAAAAAACTCAATATGGCATTAATAATAGCAGGACACACTCTCCCCTATTAAAACATAACTCAGATGAACCCATACCTCAGGCATTGCCAGTTCTTGGTCAAGGCCAACATCAATCTTGTCTATAACAGCTACAGATGAGCAGAACCATCCAGCGAAAACAAGCAACTAGAAGACACAGTCCAGTTTAGTCACGACAAACACCTTTTTTTTTTTCTTTAACTGCGGTTGGCGGGAAGCACTCTATGGCTCACCACAACAAGGCGGACGCGGTTCCCGAGCAGAAAAGGTGCGTAAACCTTCTTGAAGAATTTGTACAAAAGGCTGGAATTCACACCCTGCTGCGACTTCTTGGAGGCCTGGATGCAACAGCACAAGTCTAGCCTGTTATTCTGCAGCAAAAAAAAAATGGAAGAGTGAGAAACTGTCTAGCGTGCAGGACAAGGCGACCTCACCTCTTGCCTGACTGTATCTAGAGTGAACAAGCCTAAAAAGCAGGTCATCTGCAAGAAGAAGTTGATGAGCAGGGCCACCCCGGCGTAGAGTGCGAAGATGCGAACAGCTGGCATTTCAGTCAAGGCGCCTGAAGTGTAGAGAAAAAGGGACAAGCTAAGAACGCATCCCCTGTCCCGCAGATAAGGCTTGCACAACTGAAGGCCAGAGAGTCAAGAATGCTTTATAAGTGGAACACAGGTGCATTACCAATGAAGAAGCAGGCCGACATGGATACACTCGACAGCATCATACTCGGTGCCACTTCGCCAACCAGTCGCCCGACCTGTTCCCTCACTGACTCCCCTTGGTGCCGGACGTCACGCTGAAAAATCAACCCAGCAATATTCAACAGTGAGGCTGTGAGAGTACTTCAAAATTAGGGCATAAATGCAGCAGTTTGAGATGCCGAGCAGAAAGTAACACAAAATTTCAAGACTGTATGCACATGTATAGAGAAATGTTGCTAGTGCTCCTAAAAGACAGCTATACTGATGTCTTCAATGCGCAATAATCTCACGTAGACTGATTCAAGAAAAATAATCAACATCTTCCAAGAACCACAAAGATAAAAAGTCAATGCTTATCAAACACTGGCACAACAAGATTCAAACAGGAAGGAAATGTTCTACACACGACCGATAACGTCCCACGACATACCTGAAACTGCTGGACAAGGATGAAGATATTATCCACTCCTACTGCCAACACCAGGAACGGCACAACCTCCACAATGATCAGTGTCGCGGGCACTCCCAAAAAACTGAAGATGCCAAGTGCAGCAACAACAGACAAGAGGACTATCAGCACCCCAACAAGCCCAAGTGTTATCTTCGAGTCGATCTGGAAAACGATACAACCGATTACAGCAACATCACTACACGTAGGGCTAGAGAACCTCGTTTCAAATATGTTCGATAGCACAATGCTTACCAGAAGTCTACTGCAACTTTTAATGTCACCCAATGCAATGGCAATGTAGGCGAACATGATGATGTAACTGACTGCCACTGTGATTACATCCGAGTGGCTGCCGCGTTCTAGTTCATCCTGTACGGATCTCTGAAGAGAAAATGTAAACGACGTTTTTGTGAGCTTTCTCTTTTTTTTTCCGTGGCCTGAGAAGGTTTGTCAAGATTACGTACCTCAGCCATGAAAGCAACAGTCATCACTTCAGAGGAGTTGTACTTCTTCAGGAGGTTAATGTATCTGAAAGGAGTTAAAGGAATTTCTAGCATTTTTCGTGCAATTGAACCATGAATAGACCAAGAGAACAGTTAGAAAATGTTGTCTACCAGAGAGAAAATTAATTAAGAACACCACTCACTCTTTTTCCCAAGCAAGTGCTGCATACTTTTTTGCCTCATCGTTATAATTTACAACTGGAATTGTTATCACCAGGGCCGTGGCCATGTGGTAGTCCGTTCCCTGAAAACCTCCGACGACGAGCGATATGTCGTCGATTGGTCCACCATATTTTCCGTAGCAGCTGGCATCCGAAAGCGTCCTGTAGAAATGTCACAAAAAATACGTGACTGCAACAGCTCCAGGCTACTGCAGCCCCTTTCCAAAACACAGACCACAGGCGGGAAACGCACCTGCTGCAGTGGTCGAAGTGGTTGAGGTAGGACAGCGGGTCACCAGGACTGGTCATGTTAAGTCTGTCTATGCTGTCCTGGTAGTAAGCAAATACGCTCTGCACTGAGCAGTTGCTGTTGAGAGGGGACAGCGGGGCAACACAGACATCCTGCAGAGTCACGTCCACGAGGTCGGAGCCCGGTGCTTGGTCCACGGGGCCATGAACGAAGTGAGAGGGACACACCGGTGTTCCGTCCTTATTTAGTTTCCCCACAACTGCTTCCACTGCTAGCTGCAGTTTCAGTGCCTGCAGGGAGGTTCAGGAGTGTATAGTTGGAGTGCTTCCTGTACCGTTGCTACGGGAAGAGGGCAGACCACGTACCTCCATCATGAAATTCTTTTCAAAGGCAGGACCAAACGTTTTGTTCATTCCATGGGACTCGAACACAAAAAAG
Source organism: Ornithodoros moubata (assembly GCA_029532675.1). NCBI lineage: Eukaryota > Metazoa > Arthropoda > Arachnida > Ixodida > Argasidae > Ornithodoros > Ornithodoros moubata. The sequence goes on from JARGYV010081634.1 coordinate 10,756, forward strand.
CCTTGGTTTTTGGGCCGAAGAATTATTTGCTCGACTCGATAGAACGGACTGGAAGGCACGCGGGAGAAAAATAGGTCACCGAGTGCATGCAGGCTTCAGAAATGATAAAAAGAAATGTCCAAAACGCATTCCGCAACATAATGTGGCTCGCAAGGCAGCCTTTTTCACGTCAACTTTCTCTAAACAAGACACGACTTACACCTCCTCCTCTGCAAGAGCACAGGCACCAAGGACACAAAGTACAGTACCCAACACGTACCCGAAGTGATTGTTGAAGTAATTCATGTGCTTTCGTGCGAGGCTGCTGTGAGACACCCAGAGATCCACAGGGTTTGAAGTTACAGTGAACTTGAGAAGACCAGAAGACAGAACGGCGCTGATGATGAGGGCTGCCGATATCACGAGCAGTGGGTGGTGGGCCACGAACTGGCCCCAAGAGTGGAACCCCCTCTGGAGCAGGTGTTCCATGCTCATACCATAGGAGGCCAGAGTTCGGACATGCGCCTCATCTCCGTTCTCTTGCACCGCACCCTCTTGCTCTGACTTTGGTGGAGTCATAGGCACCTCAACATCTCCACTGCATTTGCCATTGGCTGAAACTGAATTAAAGTAAATGTTTTTTTTTTGTTTTTTTTGAGAACGTGCTCTCCCAATCATTGACTTGAGCTTGCTGCTCTCCTTGAAAGTAATGTAGACAGCATGCTGGAGTTATGCATGTACTGTATGCTAGTGGTAGTCCTAGTGAGTGTTTGTTGCATTCCTTCCAACAAGCTTGAAAGATTTGTCACAAGACACATCAGGACAGGGAGCACTGGTATATGTACCCACAAGATGGCCAAGACATTGCACAACATTACATAATGTTCTGAGCTGCAACTAACTGTAAGGAACTGCTCCCCAGTATTACTTTGTTATTGCTATTAGTATACCTGATTATTAGTATGCTTTATTATGAGTATAGCATGATTAATCCGTTTCCACACAGCCAAACGTCTCAGGCACGCTACACCAGCAGCCACAATGAATCAAAATACATTGAGCCCTTTGTAGTGTGTAATACCAAACACAGCCTTAGTCTAGCTTAGATAGGTAATACCTGGTACACGACTGAACACATTTCCAGAACATGGCTGGGACTGTTAACACTACATAACGTTACTTCTTGAGCTAAGTACGAGCACATATATACATCTGACCTCATAGTGACGCTGTACCAAAAAAGGTACAATGCCTGTGGAGGGTAGAGTCACTGCTCCTTGCTTCTAAAATAGAGCTACAGTGGGCATGAAATGAAAAACTAAGCTCAAAATTCAAAGAGCTGCGTTCTACTACTGTAAACTTATCAATTAGTTTGTTTCTATCAGATTCCATGGGTTCAACTTCAGCAGCCAGAACATGTTGTGGAATTGCACGAAATGTCCCACGTGTAATAGAAAAGAGAAATCTTTGTAGAGTTAGAAAAATGCAGGTTTGTACGATAAGCCAATACCCTCGACAGGCTGCACCACACGCAATGTTTGCACGACCGTAAAACTATGCTAAACATTGAAATAACTAAAAAAGAAAAACACGACCCCTAGAGTATAACAGAGAGGGACAGAAACTAAAAATTAAGAAATATAAAAACACTCTACACAAGATAGGACACCAGGCTCTCATGCAGAACAGCACGTATGCCTGCAGCGAAACTGAAAACAAGACCGCATTAATCCTCAGACGGTTCCACTCTAAAGGAAAAAATGAAATGTCGTCAACAAATGGCGACAAAGCATGCCCATGTTAGTTTTTGCCAAACAAAAGGGAACAACGACTGAATTCATGTTAGTGTTATTCACCGAAAACGGCATGCAAGATCTGTCGACTTTGATGGCATCAGGAAGCAGTTCCAAAGCGGGTGGCAAAACTGAACGAAAAGTAAAAAGGAACGGAAACTGTTAGGATGTGGTTCTTGGTGCAGACGACCGGCAATCGCTTCAGGGGCGCAATGCCGACTCATCGAAAACTCACGATCTTGGCTCCCATTCAGCAGAATGAAGTGGAAAGGGTCCAGAAAAATAGAGTTTCAAGCAGACAAGATGTGATCATGCTCCACAGACATGCAAAGCAAGCATTGATCTGCAGCCACAGAATTACTGCCTACACCTAACTTCTCAGCTGCTTCCAAATTGAATTCAAACTCCATAATAAAGCTGACACGTGGTAGGCAGAAGACACTGTGCAGGTGCACACACAGCGACGTGTAAGACAAACCATGCAAGCGACAAAAACAATATTTATCAAGCTCAAAAGAATTTTGCACTCTCCGGGCAGCCAATCTAAAGTGCTAGTTATACAGGTTAGTTTTGCCTGCCTAAGAGCTCAGTAAAGCAAGACGAAATCAACGGAACACATAAAGAATGACAAAAATTACCCCCCGAGTGCATTACGCATATGTGGAAAAATAGGTTCTCAGTGGATGTCTTATCTATGCTCTATCTGTCAGATCCAAAGATGGCAACACCGGTTCACAGCCGCTTAAAGGTCAAGCCTACGACCTTTTAGCCTGTCTCTCTTCCGAAAGCATGCAAAAATAAAGTCTAACTGAGTGAATGAATGATAGGGTGCAGCCTATGGCAACCATTTCAGTTTGACAGCATTGGTATGGAGGCAATTTCTTGCGTAATTATGTTACAAGCATGTCAACTTGCACATTTCTCTTTTTTTGCATCACGTGGCCCATGAAAGCAAGATTGCCCCAAACACCAACAGAGGAAGCGAGAGAGAGTTAGCAGTGGCAAGAAAGAGGCATCGTTCATGGGAACATACTTGGACGCTTTGAGCGGAGGGGTTCCACCTCCTCCAGAGAGCCAAGATCCACACCCGTTGACAATAGCGACCGAGCCTTTGACGAGGGGCGCCGCAGGGGGGTCCGAAGGCTGTCAATGTTGTCACTGCTAGCATCCGAAAGGCTAGAGTCTGAAGAGCTTGACACTATTTGGGACCGATTCGGTGGTGGAGAGGTGTACGTTGGTGAGGAACGGGTCACAAAAGAAGGGGCAAAACAGACACACCATGATGCATCACACAAGGGACACAACCAGTAAAACGCATGGCTGCAGTAGAGGAGGTTCCTTTCTTTTGGTGCAGCTTGTGCTTTGAAAACACAGATGACACAGCAGACAAGACAGGATACAGTCTGTGTCCACCAAAGATGGAGGCACAGGCTTACACATTACAGGTCCTCCTCCATGACAGCACATTTTAGTTTTTAACCCCCACCTGAGTGCTTCATTCAGTCCCTTTTTAACACTGAAATATGTGCCAAATTTGACATTGTAAGCACATTTTTAAGTTTTACTGGGACACACTTACCAGTAACTAAGTCACAAACTTAACCACAAGCACTACAACCTCGAAGGATTTGCGACAAATTTGGCCCTGCGCTCAGTAATTACACACACAACAAACTCCACTTCACAGCACTACTGGGATGGTTGCAACTAACAACTTTGCAGCTTCACTAGTCAGACCATTTTTTACTGTTGGCAGACAGGAATTACCAGAACAAGACATGTTACAACATTTCAGTAACTCTTTTAGAAAGCAAGTGTACACCACGACAAAAACAAGAACATGTTGAGGAACACAGCTAAGAACACAAGTACACGCCAACAGCAAAACCTGGTCACCCAACAAAAACATCAGTCAAATACGAGGCAAAAAAAAAGGACATGTAAAATACCTTTGTATGAAGACTTCCTCGTTTGGCTCTTCCAGAAGTAAGAAACCAGGATCAGAACACAGAGCACAATATACAACATCCCTGCTAAGCACCACATGCCATCAAGACGCATGACGGTGAACTTCTGGGGCGGTGGCGGCAACGCAGGGGGCTCTTGCGGGAGACACACAGCGGGACAGTCACTGCAGCTACAACGCTGCATGCTTGGCCCAAAAGGGTCAGAGCACCTGGAAGGGATTCATTCAACTTCACAGCAGCTCCGGCGAAGCAGAGCTCGTACCTGTAGTAGGGCGGGTTGTAAGGCACAAGGGCTTTCTTGCCCCTCGTGATGTACTTTTCACGCGTGACAAGATAGTTGAACTTTACTGGAGAGTAGCCGTCGTCCTCTGCGCTGAGGCCTAGGAAGGTGAGCCAGTGGACCGGAGTGCAGTCCTTGCCTTTTGAACCACACATCAGTTGCATCACGGTGGTTTCCGGTAGCACCGAAGCCACGTTTGCGCAGGAGTCGAAGGCGCCTCCAGCAAACCTTTTTTTTTTCCGGGGAAGGCAGGTTTCAGTGAAACGGGCTCAGAAACAGGGCATTTATCATTAGGGAAAGCCAGACTCACTCTTCGCTGACAGCGTAGTCCATTTCCAGCACCACCCTTTGCCCCTCGACCTCTTCGCTCGGTTTACTTCGATTGACAGAGAGGAAGGTGGCCTGGTTCGGATCGCACAGGCCACAGAAGATCCGAGCAAAGTTGGCGTAGCACGTCGGGCACTTGCCCATCCCCAGTGACACTGGCTGCTCCAGTTCTGTGGACAGACTCTCGATCTGGGTGCTGTCGCAGCAGAACTTGGGCTCTGCATCTGCGGGATATGCAGCACCCTTCAATTATCGACCTTAACATCAACTCGTTCCTAGTATTAAACTCAGATATATTTTTGGCAATAACTACCAGCGATACTGCGGAGAAATCAAATCCTGTGCCACTGCTAGATTACGTTCTGTCAAAAAGATATGTACGAGGTATGATCAAAACAAAGCAAAAAACTGTCAGCATACATGCAATCCCTATGACAGCAACAACGGTAAAGCCAGAAAAAGTTACTGGAAAAAAAAAAACTTCGATTTCCATCTATTACTTTCCAATCTTGGATTTCACATGTAGCATTTTGTACAGACTACCACAGTTACCAGCTTGCAAATGAGGCTTTCTGTGTTGTCCCCTGTGAGATATACCTTCTGGAAATTATCACTTCAGTACTTCCAAACTGCAATTTTGCTGCAAACCTTCGCTGTCCAGACACAACAGCACAGGTATATTGCAAGCTTCTGAGGTCATAACAGTAAATGCCAGAAGCACAAGACAATGAAACATAGCCGGTTACACACCTTGAACGAGGTGTGGACAGAGCTTGCTAATTTTTTCTAATGCCGATTCATCCTCCAAAGGCTGAGGTTCTCCATCGTAGGCACACGGGATGTCCTTATCTAGATCTTCGTGATAACCACATCTTCCTCGCATGCTACATCGGCCTTCGACTGTACTGCTGAGTGACTGTTAAGAGAGAGAGAGATATGGCAAAGCGTCAACTATGTGCACATGAGTGATTTACATTCCAGAGCACTACAAAAAATGGATTGTGTGGCCCTTGATAGCAGTGTCCACATCTAGGGTAAATCTCGACACCCATGTGTTCTCAAATGTTGCTCCTTCATCAAGGACTATGTTATAAGGAGGAAGGAAATGTGGGTGGACAGCAGAAAAGGCACTGCAATTTTGGGTTACATTTCTTATTCTTTTTCTGTCCCTTTCCACCCTCCCTTCTGCTTCAACCTTGCTCAAATAAAAGGAGTTACATATATAGGAAAATTTCAACAAGCAGCGCTTGGGGTCAAGAACCGAGAGTACTCTCTGTTTCTACCACTGAAAACTCTGCTCACAGTTAAGATACACCAAGGAAGAAATACAGGAGAAATGGTTCTTGTCTTGAGACACCATTCACAGGGTCACAAAATTCATGACTCGAGGGTAGACCATAAAAATCTTTCTCCACATAAGCTGCCACAGGGGAGATGTGCACGCTCAAGTGCACCAGCTACATAAGAATGAAGCTTCCCTTCATATGTTTACAGACCTCAGTCTACTATCAACCCCAAAATCTGTTAGCATGGTAACGATCAAACTTTCTTTAATGCCTCCACGCACTACTTCCCAAAACACGACACAGCGGCACGTGTCAACCCGTCAAGAGGAAATCAATATCTCATTGAAAGGAAGTGCCACACAGGAAGCACAACAGTCTATATATGGGTCAAGTCAACACATGGTAAACAGGTCTGTTCTGCTGGTAACCTTGAAAAAGCAGTTTTTCACACTGACCCAGTGGAAGAAAACAACAAGCCCCGACAAGCCTGACCTAACCTTTTCTTAGTACTAAAATTGGTGAAGAGCTATTCTCAGCGTTGAAGAGACAAAACAAACTGAGGACCCTACAGAACCTTCTCTCATTCTAGGTCGCCACTATTTTAGCATACCTGAAGCCGTTTGAGGGAAAACAAATTTCCTCACCCATGAATGATCAGAAATTTGAAGTTGAAGAATAAGTGAGAGTTTAAAAACAGTTTTTGTGTGTTTTATGACTAACATCTGAATGAGCGTTAAGACAACGAAGAAAGAAAAAAAGAAGTAAACGAAAATCTGGATCCTCACGACAATAACGTTGAAATCAAGGGGGAAAAAAAGAAAAAAAATTATCCACTGCTCCGGTGCAGACAGACAACCTTCGCGAGTCTAGCGAAGCGCGCACATCGCGCGACACGGGAGAATGATTCATACGACGGTGACGTCGAGGCTCCACGTTCCGTTTTTGCAAGAGAAGCTGCCAAGAGTCAGAGTCCTCCGTTCGCGCTCGCTCAGTCTGTCACGGATGAACCGATTTCAATAACGGATGCGCGGGCAATGCTAGTCTTGACGTCACGGCAGTGGGAAGATGCTCAGGAGCCCAAGGCACCAACCTCTTTCCACCAATGTTCCGCTTGTCAGCGCCTTATCACACTCACATTGTTAATCATTACCGTTTTGAACCTAACGCAGAATACCACAAAGATCCGTGGTGTAAGTTACCGCAGCGCTCGCCTTTCGCTCCTTAGAATCCTGGGCAACTCCCGATGCATCGAGCGCAAAAGAAAAAAAAAGAAACGTCATCCATAGACCAAAGGACAAAATGGAGGTGACACCCGATACAGTGCACAATATGATAGGCCTGAGTCCTTGGACAAGAAGCCAGGGTAGATTCCATCGCGATCTTCCGTGCAGTCAGCGCTGTGGAACAACGACCTTTTGTCGTACACAGCGCCGAAGATAGTGATCCTGATAAGGGCAACATATCGTCATTAACGGACGACGAGCGTGTAAAGCCAACGAACGAAGCTCTCCCTACAGGGGAGCAACAAAAAGTAAAATAACCGCCCTGTTTTGTAATATTACTTCATAGCAGTTTCTGTCGACTATGTTCCTGCATTGCACAGTGCACGTGGAATGAACCAATCAAGAGTGAATTTAACACCTCCAGTTGCATACTTGACTCACTGAGACATCGTCCCCAGCTCTCCCCCGTTCACTTTGTATCAGGTGAACAATAGCGACAAAGACAGGTCACACGTTTTCCTGCAGAAATATGAGAGAAATAGCCATCAAACTTCTGAGAGAGAAGAACAAGAGAAGGCCAAGGTATCGTTCCAGAGCTCAGTTCGTGAATGCAATGTCGTTACACACTCAATGTAAACACTTGAATCACACTCTTGGCTTATCGAAAGGAAGTCGATCCCCAACCTATCTCCGCAGACAAAAGATCGCAATCGATCACTCCACGTCAAGGGCTGTGAGGCCTATACATCGTGCTGGCGAAGGTACGGTCGTGACCCGAGCACAACTCAGAAACGAACACATCACAAATGTCTGATGCCCTGGAAGTCTGATTGTAACAGACAGGCAGCTTGAAAAGCGACGCGATAGAAATATGGGGAAAAAAATGTGCCTGAAAAATTAAGAGAAGTTACTGGTTCATAATAGCGGATTTCAGCTTCCGACCGTTGCTGACGTTGCGGAATTATAAACGCTACGAAATAAGCTCAAAGCGGGAACAGTCCGAGAACTTCGAGAGCGGGTCGGTCCGATCTGCGGGAAGGGAAGGTTACAATAATAATAATTGCTCGCTTTACTTCGCGAGACAACTGTGATCGGAAGGTTACAACAACACGCAGCTTATACGCAATGCTGTGCGGAGCTGAAACCCCTCAAGGTAACAGTAAAGCTCTGAAGCGGTTAAAATGCAAGGGGCGCGTAAGCTATAAAATAAGGCACGCAAGTAGTGTCTTGCGGGCAGTTTGAGAAGATAACTGTGAGCATAAAATTGGTAATTTCTGAACAAAACAAAAAAAAATCAACCGAGCGCGTAAGTCTGTTTGGAAAAGTTGTTCTGCACTTTCGGGGTTCCCGAACCAAAACTGACAGTTCCCTTTGCAACGAAGCCACAGCCGATGCTGTCGACATCTGGAGAACCTGATGCGCCCACAATAGACTGGCACGTTGCCCAAGCGGTCGCCATATATGGCTTCTCATTTTCTTGGCGTTCCGAGCCATTATAGTAACATCTTCGCCGTTCAGCTTTGGAATGCGAGAGAGAAAAATGCCGCAGGCAGACAGCGACGAGCAAGGAACACAAAGTGTTCCCCCCTTTTTTTCTTCTTCTTTTTCGAAGACAGCTTCGAAGACACCTCCAGAAGAAAAAAAAGAAAATAAAAACTGCTGCGCAAAAGGTTGCTGTTTCGTAGACTAGTCAACTAGCTCATCCATTAGTTAGTAGCTGATGTCAACACCTTAGCTACTGACTGGTCGTGGCGTCGCCACTGACAGCAGTATAGATCGAAACAATGGGCGACCCCATCGCCCGTCAGCAAGCACTCAATGTCACTGGTTGGCCTCAATGCACCGCAAAGCAGCACAACCGGGCGCTGCATCAGGAGCAAAACTAAACAGACAAAAACGACAAAAACAGACAAAAACGCCGAGTCAAAAAGGAAGAACGCAAAACCTTGAGAACATATGGTTAAAAATGGAGAAATTAAAATTCTTTCTTCGCATATTCGGTTAATAGAATATTTCTGCCCCTCCTACTACAATGGCAGTTTTACTTTAAACAGTCAACGTCTTTTGTTTTTTCTCCATCAATAAAAGGATGCAAGTACGCGAAAGATGCCCTCCAACCTCAAAACTACAGTCTTCTCCCATGTAGCTGCGACACAGTCTACACGTTCCCGACAACTAGGAATCGTCTCGAGGCGTTCCCGGGAAAAGCTAATGAGGGCTGGCGCCAGAGCGCTCTCCCAACTCCGTCCATTAGCCATTACCGTTTTCATCTAAGTCTATACAGTCCAATCAGCGTAGCCAATCTCATTTTTTGCCGTTCACTGTATAGCGTTATCACACTTCGTCTGCGGTTCATTTGGGCAGCCTGAAAGACGGCGCATGACTCAGGCTGCCCAACTCCTGCAACACCCCCGGCACCTGCATCATGTGCGTAGAAATGCAAACGTCTTCGCCAAGTACGCCAAAGCAGATGCATGGTTCTCCCTCAACAAGACGAAAAAGGCTGCACCCTTTCACGATTTCCGCGTAGAAGGCCTTGGAGACGTCTGTCCAACCCTCGCAGACTAGGAGGACCTCAACTAATGAATAGGGGATGGGGACCACAATTTGTACAGCTGAGAAAAGAATCGTTCACCCCGCCTAATTCTAATGTCTGCTGGAAGGCTGCAGACCGCAGCGAGATATACTACAAGAGCGTAAATTTCTCGACATGACCATGGCGACACCAAGGATAGTCTTCAAGCATATACTCCTAGCGTCACCATCACTGCACAAGGACAAACAAGCCAGCACCTTCATAAGGACAGGAAACCACCATCACAAATTCCCTTGCCTTCAGAAGGGCACCACATATTCCATTGCATATTCAGTTACCCCCACCGTCGAAAAGATACGCGTTCAATACAAATGTGCTGTTCGTTGACTACGTACTAACGCTAAAGGCAACCTGAGACAAGCGTCTAAGCGATCCTACACTTTACAACGAACAGTAATCATTCCGCATTACGATCAGATTTCCTCACTGTCCTCCAGTTGTTGACGTATCTGATTGAATAATGGCTCCGCTTAGAGATAAGACGATTATCCCTCCGGATCTACCTTGCATGGTCCGTGGGAGAGAGGTCATTAGCCAGTGCGAAGGACCAATGTGCTCAGAGATTACCGACGACGCACGTAAGGAGACGACAGAGCCACACCTCATCTCACGACTGAACATATGAGCTAATCCCCCAACGCAACTTTCCTCGTTAACGTTTCTCATTTATTGTTTCAACGAGAAACTGCGCTAAGCACTTCATAGGTCTGCGCAGGTGATGAGGGGGAAATTGGCAACCATGGCGACAGACGACTATCTGACGTCAAAAAGGCCGTGAACCTTTATCAAGACATAGCATGGCCAATGCTTCTATACAACTGAACATGGGGAGTCCGAAAGAGACTGGAATGCGAATGCAGAGTATACGACGAAGGGATAAGCTTCCACGCTGGATGGCTTCCAAAGCTTACAGCCTTTCTACGTGTGTTAGGGTATCCTTACACATTCATAGCTGACGACGCTCCCACAGGGGCTCCCATTCATTGTATGAGCTCCTGCAGGCGCGTGTCTTTCTATTTTTTACCTGTCTTTTTTTAACATGACGAAGGGACTTCAATGGCGCAAAAGCAGTGTGCAACATAAAACAAATTTAGATTACGGTACGACTTTTTTTAATCATGTTCTAGTTTGAAGTCTCCGACCGTTGAAAGAAAACAAGCATGATAAGGGTTCGACTAATTACATTCGGAATAAATGCGACGAGCGGACAACAGGTGTATAGAAATACACCTTGTTATAGGACATGAAACAAGAACGCAAATGTTCCGCCTGCACCTCCACACAACAACACAGCCTTAGTCATCTCTTCCGGTTTGACAACCGTCACTTCCGCATAACTTCCGGCTACATCTTGTGAACATGCAACGAGGACAAGCAATATTCCAGAGAGTTCCTCCTTCACAATTAAAAAAAAAAAAAAAAAAACGCCAGTAGAAGACGTCGTATCTGAGCCCGACAAGTCCCCTGTGTGGCTTTTTTATACGCTGCTCCGGCCACAAAATCGTTTCAGTGGCAACATGTACTGACACAAAAACATCTGGCCCACAAACGGGACATCGATTCTATCGCTTCCTCCCTACCTCCATGTATACTGCAACGAGCAATTTGGGACACTTTGGAGACTTCGGGTGTGGAGAATAAAGCGGGGGCACGCGTGCTTCGGATCTTACGTATCGACCGCACTTAATATGACTTCACCGCCCTTGAAAATTTGATCGATCAATGCCAGTTCCAAGTATGTGGCCATGCGCACCTACACGGTTGAAGAGCTTCTACGCAGCGCACTCCATTGACTCGCAGCTAAAAAGAAGAAATTTCGCAGAAAAATCAACAAAAGGACCAACTGAATCAAAAGTCCCTGACTTGTCGGTACAAATAAGGACATAATTATGCTACAGGGGAATCTTCTTTTTTGTTCAATAGAGGGAGACATTTTGCGTCCTTTCCTTCAAGGCAGCACCGTGGTCTTGACGGCCAGCATAAGAGTATTCCGAGTCTGCCGCGAGGCGCTTTAGCAAAAACAAACAAACCCGCGCGTATGAAGAGATGTGCCTGTCAGACCTCTTGGTTAGGTCAGGCCTCTAAAAGGGTTGCGACATACTTGTGGAACACGTGACTGGGGGACGTATCCAGACGGGTTATGTTACTAAGCTTTCTGGAAACAAAGCCAATGTTTCTCTATTCGGATGTATATGTTCGACCTAAAATGAACCTTTTACGAATTTCAGTGCGAATATGGCAGTGAATTTTTCTTTATTAGTTCTTGGCACTGAACGCATAAATTTGAACTAGCAAGCACCAGCTAGAGCTTGAACAAAGATTCTTCCGGTCCGTACCTTTTGCCACGGGTGAAAGATAAGACTAAACGCGTATCACAGATTAAAACAACATCCGTCCGTCCATCCTCGATTAAACTCTGCACGGGCGTAGAGTGTGATGTGCAACCTTCCCTTGGAAGCCACCTCGACATTTTCTTTTTCACTCCGGATTCTTCCGCTGGAGTGGCTGGCCTCTGTCACAACGAGGCGCCCGGATGTCTCGTTCGCAAATTACTGCAAGTATTCACTAAATTCCCTCTATCAACGCACGCAAGAAAATATTTTATTTCTAAGGATTAGCTGAAGCCTAGCTACTCAGCCTATTTCTCGGCAATTGATACCACTTATCTAAGTCCCTAAATGCCATTGTCTCTCTTACAACTCTAAGTAAGCCGAGGATCGTAAAGAGACCTCTCCAGGCGCCTTGCACGGACGGCATGACAGCAACTAATAAGCGAATTATAAGAATTCCCCACAACGGGGCTATTTTTGAAACGCGAGTACAGCACTGAATATGTGAAGTAGCAGAATATAGATAGTGCAGAACGGCATCACGATTGTAATGACGTCATACATGTCCTATTCCATGTCGGACTTGCTTTTCTTTTAACTGCCAGCCACTGATCACAACCATAGGCAGGTTGCAACTCAGCTGTAGCTTTTT
>JARGYV010081639.1:0-10978 GCA_029532675.1 Ornithodoros moubata
TTGGTACACTTGTCTCCCTGACAGCATAGCATAGTATTGCCGTACTGTTTTTCACATCATTTGAATTCATTTGTAATTTGTCAAATAATTTTGATGAACTGCAGTTTCTGACTAATAATTAGAGCCATTGACTCTTTTAATGATGTTGCAAAAGTTTTCTACGATGAACCTACAGGTGATCGCCGCCCTAATACCACCAGTAGCCAGAAATCTAGCACGAGCCACGATCTCGTTTCGTTCGGCTGGTGGGGGTTACGCATTTCTGCTAGAATGTGGTGGCCCCCATGACTAAGCATTCGGCGAGAGGAAAGGCATTTTCGAAGCTGAGTTAAACAACAGTGGCGCTTCCAGCAGTAAAATTGATGCTTGTCATTTACTGCCTTTGGACTCTCACTGCAAATGCACTTGAATGGAGCACCTCCTAAGGCTGGTGAGGTATTCAATTCATACTGGCAACACTGAGGACAACAATGGCGGCGCAATGTTTAGTTGTTGACAACGGAGCGGGATCTATAAAAGTCGGATACTCGGTTCAAAATGCCCCCCGGTAAGCAAAGTTTTCAAAATGGTCACAGCCCTTGAGTTTTGATGTGCTAAAAAGTAGCCTCTGAGTGTTCTGGACGATGGCTGTCCTAACGCGAAAGAAGACTCGACAGGCAGCAACTGACGCTTGCTTCATTTGTGACAGGATCATTCCAAACTGTGTGACGAAAGCGAAAAGCGAAAGACGTCGACAGTTTATAGGGGACCAAATCGACGACTGCAAAGACATGTCAGGGTTGTTTTACCTGCTACCCTTTCAAAAGGTAACGAAAGACTCCTCATTACGGTATCGTCTGCTATCACTCATTATGCACTTGTGTTCCTAGGGTTATCTCACGAACTGGGAGGTGGAAAAACAAGTGTGGGACTACATATTTGGAAAAGACGCCTGTAACGTACGCACATGCACATACGTCGCTTGTTCAAAAAGTCACAAATGTTTTACGTTTCGCAGGTGAAGTTCGACGACACTTGTATGCTGTTGACGGTGCCCTACTTCAACTTCAATTCCATTCAGGAAAATCTCATCGAGGTTTTGTACGAGGAATATCAGTTTCATTCAGCGCTTATCACAAATGGTAACTGCTATTGAGTTTTGCCTGAAGAGCGTCACTGGTTCAATGTCTTTTTCCAGCGGGCACTTTAAGCGCCTTTAGATACCAAAAAGAGAATCCCAAAGAAATCGCCTGCATGGTGGTCGACTCGGGCTTTTCGTTCACGCATATCGCACCCTATGTTAAAGGCAAGAAGGTTAAAGATGCCATCAGGAGGTAGTAAAGGACATTTGAGACTCTGCTTATCGCACTTATCCATCATCTCTTATGCTTTCCAGAATGAACCTGGGTGGCAAGGCTTTGACCAATCACTTGAAGGACATTGTCTCTTACCGCCAGTTACACGTCATGGACGAGACGTACGTCATGAACCAGGTCAAGGAAGACGCCTGCTTTGCGTCAACAAACTTTTGGCGGGAAATGGGGATTGCAAAGTATGTGTTACGTCACTCAGTCGAGGTTTCATGTTTTATACCTTACTATTTATTCAAGTTTTTCAACTAGATTACATGCTGATAAAGGTAATAAATAAAACCCGCCTCCGAGGGATTCCTCAATTTATTGTGCAAATCATTTTGCAGCTGTCAGAGTAGGATATTTTTTTGTCGTGCTAAATCACATATGCATATATGTAAAAAAAAGATGTTAGTAAATTAGAATTGAATTGAATTTAATTTGCTGATGTGCCTTTCATGGTTTAGGAGACGTGGGGCGGAAAATACGGTGGCCAGGGACTACGTCCTTCCGGATTACACGGTGATAAAGCGCGGCTACTTGCGACCGGCCGAAGAAACGACGGGAAAGCCCAAAGATAATGAGCAGGTACTACAGAAACCACCATCTTCATACTGGTAAAAGATAGCAAGCAATAAGATCGTGGACAAAATAAAAATGCCCGCATTCCAAGAAAATCTTGGCCACATCAAAAAGATGACACTATTTTGTGTGCATGTTACTTACTGAAAGTGTGTGTCAGCTAACTATTCTTGTCTAATGTTTGTGTAATCATAATATTATTGTTGCGTGATCGGGTTTTATGGCTTATGACTTTGCTCAAGTTAAAGCTGTATCGGGTCATGTTTATGTCTTTCTTTTTTCTTCTTGAAATGGATGGTTGTACACATCCTAGACTCTGTAAAACATGTGACTTATGCCCGAGGGACTGTTTTTAGCTCATTCGTCTGAATAACGAACGGTTCATGGTGCCAGAGCTTCTGTTCCACCCCTCGGACATAGGCATAGAAGAAATGGGGATTCCTGAGGGAATAGAACATGCCACGAATGCTCTGCCTAAAGGTGAGAATCAGATTTTCCTCATCAATTATTCACGTGTTGCTATATGGTGGTTAATGTGACAAAAACCAAACTGTCTTCTAGAGGTGCACCCGCATATGTACAAGAACGTCCTTCTGACCGGAGGCAACGCTTGCTTTCGTGGCTTTGGTGAAAGAGTGTAAGTGTGTAAGGAGTGCATATTGTACGTGAATAAATCTGTCCAGTAAAGAACGTAAAATATCTGCAGTAAACGTGGGCAGGATTACAGGAATTGTCTCAAAGGCCTGTGCTAAACACAGAAACTTTGAGAAAGCTTCTGACCTTGCAAAGTGAGAAGGGAGTAGATGAGAAAAGAATTGCAGAGACATACTAAGGTTGGGTCTGATCTGCTCTAAACTTATGTCACTGTTTTTATGTCTTCAGATACGGCGAGTTAAGAAGCCTCAGTACTGAGATCTTCGAGGTTAATGTCACTGCACCAGAAAAGTATGGAGACCAGTGTCTGGAGTCCAACTGAGTGCAACTAAGTGTTTTCTCTTCCAGCCCCATAACTTATGCTTGGCATGGAGGTGTCCTACTCCATCAAGACCAGAATACATTTCACAAACTTGTGGTCACAAAAAAGCAGTACGAAGAACACGGAACAGCATTTTGCACAGACAAGTTTGATGTATAGCAAGGTTGTTGCGATTCTGTACCTGTACAATTGTAAATATAGTAAAAGCTGCCATGTGTTTCAAGATACGTGGACCTCTCTATCTGACCATAAGTGGTTTAAAGAGTGCACTGCAGCTACTTTGAAACAAGTGCAGGTTGAATAGTGGTGGAATGTGTCCCTAAAAGAAGCAACACCTGAGTACTCCGTTAACGGCTCGGTTTATAGTGATTATTATTTTTTTAAATGAAAATCTGCATATACGTCTGCTTGTGGGTAGACTAGAAAGCACTTGCAATGTATTGAAATGCGAGATGTGAAAGGTACAGCGGGTGGAAGGTGGTTGCAGGTGAGGAGAGGGTTGCCTAGGTTGAATGCACTCTTTGTTTGGACGTCTCGACCATGCACGTACGTCTCCCTAGACAGCATAATTAAAGAAACTACGCTTCTGAGTAGCGATAGTTAATGATAGTGCTACTTCAGACCGTTCAATTCAAGAGTGAATGCTACACCGTACGACGGTTAGCAACGTTCAAGCACAGACCCCACTCCCGATTTCGCGACCACAGAACTTCGTTGCCTTCGCTATTCGCCGTGACTGTGCGAGACATTCGGGATTATTTCGCAATATCACTTCCGCTGCCATACGAACTGTAGGCAACATTTATTTCAGTGGCAAAGGGGTGGCAACTGTTAAAGTATTCAAAATGTTCACACTGAATCGCGAACTTCAAGTCAAGTGCACTATACACTTACCAGGTGCTGCGCTCGACTCCCTCAATGCAGTTGGTTTCTGAGTCATGTACCGTTTTGTAGTCATGTGGAAAGTCACCGCATATATGCACACGTCTTGTTGAATCTCTATGATGAAAAAGTTGTCAAAAGGGAGCTGAGCTGCGTCAACTGTAACATCCGAAGAAAGCAGACGATTAGGGAGTCGTTCTTGAACGACTCCAGTGTCGAACTCCCAATTTATTGAACGGGTGTCTTGACGCCACTGGACTCCCACGACGGTATTTTAACACAATTCAAGTTGATTCTCACCACTTTAGGTTAACAGAGCCGTAAATGAAGAAACTAAAGTTAACCTCCATATTGTTTCGGCGCACTAAGACAAGATAAGGTGACCGCGCATGCACACACGTCGACTAATCTGGCAACACTGTTGTTCGTATCTCCAGTGGTCAGCTTGAAACTACTTTCTACTTTTGCCCAATAACTTCAGCCCTTGTCTATAATCGCAATGCTGCCCACGTCGCAACGTGCCCAGTTACTATTTTGTACCTAGTGATTACGCCTTTTTAATTGGGATTTTCGGAGAGCAAAAGATCGTAACGAAAACTCTGGGCCTCATCGGGCTTCCATATTGTCCGCCAAACCAGCCTGCATTCGACTGGCTCGTAGCGGATAGGGGGACGCGACAGCTATATGCAGATACGTCTACCGCTTGGCGCGTACATTGGGTGAGAAACATTCCCCGTTCCTGTGCTTGCAGGAGCAGAGCTCCCTATTTTGAGGGCTGTGGCTCTCAGGCAAGCCCGGAACAGAGTAGCACTTCACGAGAAGTGCTGCTATGGGCGATTTCAGTGGAAGAGGGAAGTTTGAACAACGCCCGAATGATTCCTTCGTCTACTGCCCGACCCCGAACTGAAGGAACAACGTTTCGTGCATGTACACTGGGAATAACCAATGTGCGACATAAATGGAGAACGTCACACATCAAAAATAGCTCGTTTTTCTTTCTTTTTTTATACAGCGTTTCCAACGCTCTTCTTCTTCTTCTCTCTATATATGGAGTTGTTGGCGTCTACTTTTCCATTTACTCGTGCATGATTTTTCGGACTCCGAATCTCGACGCACGTGCACGTTTTTAGACGAGGAACACGAAAAGGGACACACAGAATGTCCATCGTAGCGGCTTTCTTCAGTGAGAATACTCCAGCTCGCTCGCGTTTTTACTTTTCTCTTGTTGTCCTTAAATTTTGAGGTTTCGCTTCAACGCGGCAAGTACTTCGCAGTCAAGGATTTTCCAAAAATCCTTAATTAAAAAAACGAATTCGCATAAGTCCCCTAAATAGCCAAAACACGACAACACACTATCCCAGAGCAGGTATGCTGGTTCGTAAAGGACGTGTCTCTCATGTATATTTAAAAAGAAAGGGAGGGGTGTGGAAGAGACGTCCTCAAAAAAGGAAACTGAGCTCCACGTGCTCTCCGTTGTTTCTCGCTAAGTATCCCCCTTACGCCGTTCCAGTCATGGCAATCATGCGTTGTCTTCATTCCCTCCTAGCTGGCCACTTTCCGCGGTGGGCTTATCTGAAAGCCGAGAAACTTGCTAAGTAGCCCAAAGAAGCTCTTCTTTTGTTACTGAAAGAGGTTTCAAGGTCGTGCTCTACCCTCTTGCAAGGCAACACCTGTGGCTCCCAGCCCAGCACCAGCACCAGCACATGCATGTGCGAAGGCTGAGAAACAGGTTTCACTTTCGCTATCTTTCTGCTGCTGCGTGTTGGAGGTGCTCTTGGACGTCGTCGGGGAAGTCGATTCGCGCCTGTCGTTTCGGGAGAAGGACCGAAAACTGAGTGCTGTGTCAAAGGTAGTCTTGTGGTTTTCAAATGTCTCGTTCCATGTACGCCAAATGAAGTTCACCTTTCCCTTCGTGACTTTTTTCTTACATAAGATATGTTTTTGTAAGTTTTTATCTTTATCTCGTTCCATGTAAAGGGAATTTCTTCTTACTTTGCCCGTAAATAACAGGGAAGTAGTGTATTCGCTGCTCATGCGTATACTACAATAACGATGGTAGTGTTGTCCATTCTAGACTTGCAACTATGAACGTCCTCTGGATTTGCTCGCTCATTTTGGGGTTTCCAATTGCTCAGTGCCAAAGGAGACAGGGCAAAGGTACGGGCTCTTTCCTTCTTATCTCTATTTGATCATCTTTGACAGGCACTAATCTTTCAGTGAGTCCGGACTTGCTAGTGAAGGCGTGGCAGCCTTTCCCTTCGCTGGAATTTGCCGTCGACGAATGCGTGAGCACGTTGAACCGCACGGGTCGCTGTCTGGCCATCCCCGATTGTCGCTTCAGTCGCGGCCACCAGGAAGGCCACTGTGCTGATGGCTTTGGCGTCTGCTGTGTCTGTGAGTACCACGCTGGCGATTCACGTCGATCTCGTCCCCTTGATCGTATGCAAAATATTTGGAGATAAAAATTCGGCTGAGGCTGGCCACAAATACGAATGTCGAGAAAACATTGAAATCCCAGAGCCCCCAAGTTCACGGATCATTCAAAGCCCATCCGAGCCTGGCCACGAACGCTGGTGCCGACGCTGGGACTCACATGCCACTGATTTCTTGTCGGGGATGCTAATGTGCTGTGTCCTTGCTGATGTTTCTCACTGGAATTCAGTGTGATCTTTGTTTAATACCCTACGGCTAATGACAAAGTACGCGCCTGCTGTTTGATCTGCAGATGAAGCCCGTGGCTATCCTCTATCGACAGCAGCAAACAACTCTTACTTCGTCCAGCCCGAATTTCCTCGCCCTTACCGGGACCCTGGCGACGTATCCTTGACCACTCTTGTGGCCAAAGGAATTTGCCAGTTACGTATTCAGCTGGAAAGGTTCAGCATCGCCAACTCGGTCAATGGATCTTGCACAGAGGATTACTTCCAGGTTCACGTCAATGGTAGCGACACCACTCTGCCGACGCTCTGCGGACGAAACGACGGCCAGCACCGTAAGCACTCATTGAAACGTAAACTCGTTGCACCTGGGAACCAATAGTTTGAGAAGAAATTCTCAAACTATTGGTTCCCAGGTGCAAACATGTAGCAATCATCTTCTTATAACGGCGTCCATGTGATTCGGCCACTGACTTAATTTTGCATCTCATGTTTCCCTTCGGGGTACTCTTGCCGATTATGAATGTAATTTATTTCAGTGATCATCCAGCTGAGCAGCAGTGAAGAGCGAAGCAAAGTCAGTCTGAAAATGTCCTTGGCTCGTTCTGCATTTCGAAGGCGATGGGCCATACGCATCGTGCAGTACACGTGTGGCCATCACAACGAAGGTACAGAATTCGAGTATGTCCCAAGAAGTACTTTGCGATTACACTCGCTTTTTATTTATTTGCTCACACTCTCTGGTGATTCTATTTGGGGCTGCGTTTTGAGGCATCATTTTGTGTGTGTGTGTGTTGTAAATCTCATGAAAGTGAGCAGCCAGTATTCCATTCTACACTCTAAAAACAGAACTTCACCGCATAACACGGCGATGCAGTGCATAAGTGTCACAAAAAAGGCGTACGCCCACCGTTTCCGGCAAATAGGGTCAGGAAAAGATATCATTCGGAATAGCGATTGGTCATCGCCGTGTTATGCGGTGAAGTTCTGTTTTTAGAGTGTATTGCAGAGAGCAGAAGAATGGTCAGTGTCGGTCGATGTTTACTGTACTTATCAAGCGAAAAATGCCGACCGTAACATAATGGTGTTAACTTTCGGTATGTTCAGCGCCCAAAGGATGCCTGCAGTACCACACTTCATGCGTGGGTACTTTAAGAAGCTTCGCGTTCTCCCAATCTTCACCTGGGTCTCTTAAAAGCCTCAACTACGGCATTTGCATCGCTCGACCAGCTTGGATGCAGGTCATGAGCCTGAAGGTGGACCTTCTCCAGATGTCGACGAGAGGAGACTGCGCAGACGGCTTTTTACAACTTCCAGCTGGTCTGGCGGCCAACGGCAAGCCTTTCGCCCAGCAACGGATTTGTTATCAGAAGAACAGCACTGTTATCGATAGTAAGTCATCTCTCTTTATGGCTAATGCATGAATGAAGTGCATCCTGTCTTCTAGTGTTTCACTCTCTTCTAGCATTTCTCATATCTGTAGTGAAGAGCAGTCATGTAGAATGTCCGTTTGTAATTTGGGAAATCCATTGTGCATCTGCAGTTCTTCATCATCTTCAGCACCGAATGTTGTCATTTACTTCTTAATACAGAATGAAGTTATATTCGCCTAGTATTCCCAGGTATACTCGGTACATAAGGTAACATATGTTCTTCACACGAAGGCCCAGGAAATGAGAAGGACTGATTGCATAAGGCAGCTGTGTTGTGTCGTGCCACGTATTAACCGCGCAGTCTCAAGATTTGCGATTGTAATGTTCTAGCCGCGGACATATTAGGCTCCAGCGTATGAGCACTTGCAGTCTGTCTCATTACCCTCGTATTATATCATGGACATGTGTGCAGTTGCCGTACGAGGTCCGCTGGTGTTTTACGTTTTGACAAGCAGTGATGCCGGAGAGTACGTGGGATTCAGCATCAGTTACAGCCTCTTCCCATGTTCATCCTGACTTTGATGACAAACAATCTGTATGTACGTGTGAATAAACTTATTTATTTCGCTTAAGAATGGCTGGGACTGGGGTATGCAGAAATCACGTGACGTCACCAGTGACGCTCCACTTTGGGGCATTACACCGGCGTAAGTGTCACGTGGGCGGACTAGGGCGCTCCCTTGCTCGTGCCATTGGCTGCGAGTCGATCTGCTCGGCTACGCTGTCTGGCGTTTCGTTTTCATTTTCGGGACGGATGGCAACAGTCCCGAGCGAAGCTGGCCCAGGACGTACACCTGTCGTTGCGCCTTCCTGCTGCCCTTTCTCTATATCCGCAAGAATCTCTCTGACCTTCTTCTACACGGCTGCGCACAGCTACTTAGTGGCACGAACGGGTCTTTCGTGGGAATCATTCTAATCTAGGGAACAGAACGATTGCAACCTAGCTGCTGCGCTAACAATGAATTCCCCACGGGTGGGCCGACTTGCAAGGGGAATCCATTCTGCTCTGGTAAGCTGAAAAGAAGGAGCTGTATCTCTGTAGTCCAGTTACACGTAGCCCTCTCTGCTAGTCATCCTCGTTCCCATTCTTCCGAATGCACAAACGACATGTTATAAACGCAAGACTGCTTTGAGGGTATGTCGTTTCTGACGAATCATATGTGAGACCTTTCTTTCGGCTCTTACTGAAAGCCCTTTTCTCTTTTTCCCACCAGCTGCTTGGACTTAAGTGGGTTTTACTACGTCATCCCTAAGAGGAAAGTTTCCTTTAGGGCTATCGATTGAATGCAGTGCAGATCAAGCGATCAGGCAAAGCAAGTGCTGATGACAGCAACTGTTTTTTCCTGCGAAGCCAGATGCGAGAACCTTAATAGGTATATGGAATGAGTAGAGTTTAGAATTGGCTGTCAATACAGAATACGTCCAAGTTGCAGGGCATGTACAAATCGTGAAATTCGCACCCCTCAAGGAGTTTCGTGTCCAAGCGCAGGTATATCTGTGGCTTTCTTGCACAGAGGCATATTGGATTCGTCCACAGCTGAAACTGGCTTCAGCTGTACTGAGCTGTATTCAGTCTATATATATATAGGCGGCATCTTCCCATTAAAACGGACATTCTGCTGTTTCCAGTGTCACTTTCCGAGTTCATCGTGACAGACAAGAACGCATAACTCGAAATGCTCGCTTCCTCCTGAACACCTGGCCGTGAGAAGCATTAACAGTTGAGTTCATTAGTTATGCAACGATTGTCCGGGATAGTGCGTACACCAGAACACGGATGTTAAGTGTCAAAATGACGTGAGTAAAGCACTTACGATCGTTTTTAAAAACGGGATTAAAAAGAAAAAAAAAGTCGTCCTGTACATTGAAGCCTGTGGACAGGAGGCGTCGTTGTGGAACATGCACCATGGGAACCATTTTTCTTTTTTTTTTTTAAGTACGTCATCATCCTGTACTCTAGCACATGATATATGATATGATACGGACTAGGATAGCGTCTAAGGCAGCTCTCCATTGGTCAAAGTGCTGAAATCCGAACTCGCACATGCAGAGGCAAGAAAACAGACGACAGAACACAGAGCGCTATACTTTTACCTGTTTGCAGTCCAACGGATCCTTTCGCAGTAGAGGGCAGCATCATTCAACTTCTCGTTTGTTCTGTGTGGGGGACCGATTCGAATAGAAATTTTTGAGCAGAGACAGATAAGCAGATTCGGGTGACCACGCAGCTTGATATCCTTTTTTGGGCATCCAAAACAGACGAGGAAATAGCAGACGAAAAGCGCGCCGTCGTCGCCCAACCCGAGGCTATTCTGCAGCTCAATTGATGTCATGGCCACGATCCCAGCGGCGCAGAAAAAAAGTTAAATTTGCAAGCGTATTCAGACACAGCCGAGGAACATTGGCGGCCCCAATATCCTGGCTAGGAAGTGAGGCAAACAAGCTTCCATGTATAGGGAATACGTCAATGGAAGTTGACGCGTAATCCCATAAAAGCCACAAGTCGACCGCCAAATTAATCCCCGTATATTGCTTTCTTTTTGCTTATCACAGTAAAATAAAGCCACTTGAAAAAGTGGGCGTGAATGAGTTAGCCAATCGTGGGGCAGTACATGCCCAACTTGCACCAATCAGCAGCAGGCTGTTTGGAGTTGAAAAAGAAAAACTGAGTCTGTGTAGAGGTCCACGTAAAGAGCATCAAAATGGAAATATATAAGAGTAAGGGACAAGAAGGCATTTAGTATGGCATGGTGAACAGTGGATGTGTACTGGAAGGCGCTGGTGCCCAAAGAAGCTGCGTTCAAACTGTAAGCTCTTATGGGTATCGCCATTTTCGTTGCATGCTTAGGACGGATATATTCTTCCTGAGCGACATACTTTTCAATGATGCTAACAGTTAGTTGAGGAATGGTGCGAGTGTAACGGAATTGCCGTTTCGAGAATGTGTTGGAAGAGCGCCGTTCATGTGCCACATCATGCCTTCTTGCGACGTTTTCTGCCAGTTCCTGACATTTCTTCTTTGTACACTCTAAAAACAGAACTTCACCGCATAACACGGCGATGACCAACCGCCGTTCCGAATGATATCTTTTCCTGACCCTATTTGCTGGAAACGGT
>JARGYV010081644.1:0-10436 GCA_029532675.1 Ornithodoros moubata
AGCAATTCCATCGCGCACTATTGATTCGCGAGATCGAAGCTGTGGACCGTAATAGCTGAATCCATTCCTGCCAACTCGGCAATACTTTTTACTTTTTCGCAGAGACGTTGTGTCGTCAAAGTGGGGTCTGGTACGATCGGAGCAACCGCGTCAATCCTGACCGGACCTGACGCAAATCTATTAGGGCGTAACAGGTCGCACGGTGTTAGTCGGCCTCTATGCTAACCTGAGCCAGCACACAATAATATCCCCGAGCCACTGCTTCGAATGAGCTTTTATGTCACCCCAAGGCTTGTCTTTTCCAAATCAGCTTTCTCGAAAACATCGCTAGTATGCGAAGGGATTGGAACAAGAGCCCATTATGGCATTCGTTATCATTTCGCAGACTTTAGCAAGGCGGCCATTTTGTCTTCGTAAACAAGATGTAGTACGTAAAGTGGGAAACAGCGTAAATGCGACAAAGAGCGAGTAGACGCGAAGATAGCCTAAAATAGATGGTGTTAGTCATCTCGGATTAAATTGATAGACTTTTATCACAGGAATAAGTTTGAAATTCATGCGCGGACTCACAACTAGCAACGTCGTCACTTTACCCTCTCGTCTCCCGTCTTCACGCTATTTGGCCACTAAAGAAAAAGTACCAGCTTCACCAAGATTCCGCATTCACACACAGGAGAGAAATAGCTGACTCAAAAGCAGAATTTAGAACAAAACATTTGTCTGTTTTGCGATGCATTACGAACGGTAACAGCCCTTCGTTTTTTGTTTTTCTGTGTGTGCGTGTGTGTGTGGAAGGGGGAATGATTATCTTGTAGGGAATGCTATCTGGAACACATTCTTTTCTGAGTTTGACATTTGTGTGGAAGCCTACGGGCCGCCCTGAAACGAACGTCTGACTGCGACGCGGAGACCGTTAGTAGGAAAGTCGTTACTTCCAGAGTCGAACTGACTCTCATACCATTACCGGTTCCGCCCTGATCATTTTGCTTTTTATCTCTTACTTTTGTTAAACAAAAAAAGAAAGAAAAGGTGAAGACTACAGAAGGAAAGTTTGCGATATCTGCTCCTCTATGGAGCTATTTTAGTGAGTAACTAGTTCATGGAACGCCACTGACGCTACTGCCACACTATAAAAGCAAACGAATGAAATCAAGCCCAGAAGGCCTTTCCGTTCCGGCTCACTATAGCCACCACTGCCTACCATGGTTGTCGCGTGAAGCTGACAGGGAATCTATGAAATGTCTCAAACCTTCGCTTTGGCTCTAGACTTACACTGCATAAATACAAAACGATCCTTACTAACGATCGTGCTGCCAAAATGGGATGTGACACACTGTCGTGTCTCTACTACTCCGGTGCTTCCAACGGTGCAAAGGCTGGCGGGTTCGATCCCAGTCGACCGTGTGTCGGAGATTTCCCGCGCACGTCAAATGATCCCCAGGTGGTCGAAATTATCCGCAGTCCTACCCTGTGCCGTCGCTCATGACCTTAGTTGTCTCGCGACGTAAACTCACCAATTATTATTATTGTTATTAAAGGCTGGCGGATTGCCGATGTTAACCTCACGAGTGTGAGCCACGTCTCGAATAGCGCCAGGAGGTGATGTGAAAGGGTGATGTCTATGGACGAGGACAAAGATGAGGGATGACGATGACGATTAAGAAAGGATGATCCCAGTCGGTGAGAGGATACGCATGATATCGTTCACGAACCCTGTTCGCTGATAACGATCGGAGAATGCCATATCAGGTACACTTATGCAGTGCATCGCCATCGCAGTATTATGCGGTGAAGGTAAGTTTTAACAGTGTAGTGTCGTGGAGGAATCATTCTAAGCTTCGCTGTCTCCCTCCTTTCGAAGAATGAACCTCTGGGGTGTAAAATGTCACTTACGGTATTTTTGATATACTCCAAGAGATGTTGGTTGATTGGCTGCAAGTAATAAAAGAAAAAAAGGAGACCATCGTCGTTCACTGTCAATGTTCTACAGTCTTTCAGGACCTACCCGATCGTCTTGTTCTGCTGACAGAACTTACAATTGGGGCCGTCCGCTGCGCTAATTTTATGTAACCATACTGTCTGGTGGGTTGTCCTGGTGGCATCGATTGCAGCTGGTCGTTGTCGGCTTGGCAACGTCATGGTGCCTGGAGTGCACGGCCCAACGCACCGTTCGGCCGTTAACCTCACTTTTTTTTTACGTACTACCACTAACATCGTACCATTGTCATCGTCGTCGTTGTTATTTGGTACGCACTCGCGGTAAACCTTTCATTCGATTGTGTAAATCTCCCTCCCTCTCGACTTAAATCGATTCAGCTCTGCCTTGCGCCCAGACGCCCACTTGATGTGTTATTTCTGCCACCTCGTTCTTGATTTTTCCGAATTCTCTTCTTTCATCTGCAGCTTGCCGCAGCCATGATGTAACTAATCCTCTTTATTGCATCTGAATAACGCCCGCACAGCAATTAAAGAAAGGGATTAGCGATTTCACTTGAGATGTCCTGAGAGCAATATCACAAATGTAGAATTCATCTGCGGTAATTTTCTTCGTCTATCGGCGGTGCTTCCCGGAATTTTACGGCTCTAATGACCGTGTGATTGGTTCCTATTCAACTTGTGCTCGGAGTTTTTTTTTTTCGTCGATGAAAAGCGAAATGGCTTTTGGTTCACGTTAGGTGACAATGGGACAACCGATTGGCGTGGAGCTTTCACCCAGTTCATGATTTTGCTTTAATTCTATCGCTTTCCAGCCAGTGTAGGAAGCGGAGCACGAGATAACGAGTGGACGGTACATTATGGAACAAGGAGGTTTTAATGCGGGATACATAATGCTGTCGGTAAATAACTGCAACCACACTCATCCGGGGCTTTCGGTCCTTCGAGAGCCCTGGGCATACGTGTTGGGGATATATGTACAGTCAACCTTCGATTTATGAGCTCCATCGTTTCTCGAAAAATCGTTCAGATGTCGCGGAGCTTGTAAATCGAGGTCCAAAGTGTGTGAAACAAAAGCAGATAATAAAGCCACAGGATATCTGTTAGAATACGTTCTGTTTTCTAAAACATTTCGTAATTGCGCTTTGCGCTATAGTTTCTGCTAGGTTTCTTGTGTTTAAGTAAATTACATAAGCCTCACGCTTGACAACGTTTCTTGGCACATAGTCTGAACTGAAACTGACAACCAACTTCCGGTCAGAACCCGAATCCAGTAAACTGTGAATCACTTTTGCACAACGTAGTAGTGACTGTGTGACACTGCTTGCCTGATCTTTTTCTTCATTTTTTGTAACTGCTATTTAAGCGCTCCCGTTTCAGTCCTTTGACCTGTACCCTGGTCGAGGGGCAGATCTGGCACAGGCGTTCAGGAGCCCTGGAAGCCTGTGCCGACCCTGTTCATAAATCAAGGTCAGAAAGGCTTCAGGAAGGTTAGAAAGATGCTGTACTATCTATTGGTAGCGTGAATAGAATGTTTCGTTGGTTAGCAGATTGTCTAACAACCGCAGCATATGTATGGACTAAGCGAAGTCCGGTTAGCAGCTTGAGTGGTTTTACACGAAAAGCCTTCGCCATATCTCCTGTCGTCTGTTAGCTAATGTCTTAACAGCTAGCGCAACACGCTCGTTCGAGAATCGTTAACGTTAGCTCGCTATTCGAAGAACTGATTACATACGCCGTTCTTCTGGTTAACGAAGAGTGCGCGTCTTACATCATGTAACTGTCAGTTACGTTACAAACGGAGCCGATTTGCACTTGCATTCATGCCAATCACCCAAGCTATTTTGCCTCCGTACATTTAAAACACCGTTAATAGCGACGGGAAACATAATGCGACGCACTATGCACTACAGAGGTTATAGTATTGTGGCTTCAACGGCTTTCAACAGTGGCTTTCAACGGCGGCCTTCAACGCTAAAGACTATAAGAAGCAGTCTTCATTGTTTCGAACGACTGTGGCACTGGACATGGTGTTTGGGGCTTTTCCCGTGGTTTTTCTGCCTGACGTTCTCTACGGCACATTCTCCCGTCGATGACATCGATATTAGTAGTACGGTGAACTATAACAGCGCACCATTTCACGCCATAAGTTTGTTGGAGAATCATATTTATAGAGGATATGCTGCAGGATATTCATGACTAGTGTTAGCTGTTCTTGTTCTGCCTTTTTGCTAGGTAAGCCCGCTCATGAAGGAAAAGAACGTGTATCAACCAATCATGTCAAATAGCGCGTTGGATTGTGGCATATACAAGGTAACAGTGTAAAAAAAGGAAAAGAAAAAATTAACCTGACAATTCCTTATCCTAAACAGAACACAACAGACAACATTAATTCCAAGCATTGATCGCGGTCAGGAAAAACAACAAATGCAGGCATATCGAATGCTTTCCAATGGGCGGAAAGCCACAAATGCGAATTTCAACTCACGTTCCTGTCGCAACAATTACGAAAATATAACTGAACTTAAGTATAAGCTGAACGCCTGCTTTGCTGGTCTTCCCTCTGCGGCGGACGGGCGTTGGACACCCGAGAAGTGGGATCGTTTGCTTGGGAGGGAGGCAGTCCGGGATGGCTGATATTTCCACAAACGACGCACAGCGTGAGGCCCGATGTCCGTGTCGACCGGGAAGAAAGAATAGCAGCTTTTTTATAACAAGTCTGTTGAGAGTAGTTCGTTACTGTTTTTCTATTACTAGCATCGCTAGCGTTTAGCCGGCTTGGGGAGCCGGCTTTGTTGTCTTATTATTTTTTTTTTTGCGATTTCTACCCGTGTTTGAAAACATTTAAAGGTACATTATGATGGCTAAGCTTTATTGTTCACAGGGTTTACCTGACTCCCATTTCTTCAATCCTCATGGGACATATGTTTGTCTGTTAAGCACGAGCAGTTTCAAGGAAGGGCTGCCTTATTTAAATAAGCCAATGGTGCACGGACAAGCTTTCCAGTATGAACACGTGAAGGAAAGGAGTGGAAGTTGGAATCAATATTGTTGCTGTTCTAAGTACCACACGTCTGGCATAGAACCCAAATAGGCCCGCTTCCTTCGCACGCATTGCGCACGGCATTGAAAGCGATTCCTTTATTTTTATCAAACGGGAGTAGGCACTATGTCTGTTACTACAAGATAACCAGTTTCTCCGATTCTCGTCTTTTCGACTGCTGTCACGGGGTTTGATTGTTGCGCCTTCTGTTGCTCGAACTTGTTATTCCGTCGAGGTGTCCTTGGTCGAACAATTCAAAAGTAAGCCTTGTCGCTGATGTCATTCAGACGATATTGTCAACGCTGTGCCCCTTTGTTCGTCAGTATTCTACCCAGAGAGCCAAACCATGTTAGAGTTCGGCAATGAAAAGCGCTTGTAACACATCTTTTGTAGCAGTAGACTTTGCCAAATGGTGTATCTGAACAACGGCCATGCCGGCACCCTTCCACTTCGGCACATGCTGAGGGAGTAACAAATGCTGATGTGAATCTAGAATGTAATCAAGTTAAAGCTGGCGCAACATATTGCATACACACCTGTATATATTCCTGTATAGATATATATGGGTGTACATGCACATATATATGTGCCGACAGAAACGCGAGGCGACGAGTCACTGGTAAGAACACGACTTTATTCCTACATCTTTTCCGGGCGACTGAAATCTTCGTCCTGAAGATTCCCCGTTTCCCTTTGGGCTTCAGCCAATTAATTTATAACAGAGTCAAGGCCGATTGGGAGCAAGTCCCCATTGTTGGCCCCCACGGTGGTCACCTTTTCGCAATAAACCGTAGTTCTTTTTATTTATTTTTTCTTGTGTGTGTGTGGTCCTATAGCTATCGCCACTATCACCGTCTTTTGAGAACTTTTTATCTCATCGGAACCGCTGCACTTCAAGCGGCGGTTACATATTTCAAACCTCGGCATCTCTGTTTCTGCCCTTTATGAGCGTAATGGCGAAATATCGACAGCAGGTCGTACAGTACAAAAATACCTACCTCACTGCTACTGGTACAACTGTGGTGTCACACACGCGACGAGAGGTTCAGCCTTTTTAGACCTAGCACAAGGCGCCCTGCGCTGGATTGTCGTGAAATATGACCTTCACACTGTTACAAGTGCGTCGCGTATTTTGTTTTTACCTCTGCAACACTTTTCCATTTGGTGCTATCGGAACAAAGCATCTCTCAAATTATACGCTGGACGTCTTTAAAGTGCGGGCTCCCATAGCTCAAAACTTTGTTGTTAGGAGTCATATTCCATAGAACCTTTTTGTCAGCAGAGCCTTTTTTTTTCTGGTTGGATGAGAGGAGGTGAACTCGATACTTTTCTGTTCCTCGTCGTCAAGGGAGAACAAAGCAGTTTTAATGTATTTTCTGCAGACTGTATTCTTTGCGATACTTTCAACTGTCGATGACGATTGCGTTGTATTACGTCCACTTGCGTACCGCGACGTTATAGTCAACGTTCATTGTCGAGAATCTCCATCTGATTTTTGTGCTTTCATCTCTGAGGCTACTCCATCTTCTCCCGAAGCGTAATATGAGAGGAAAGTGCAAATCTTTTACCAAGAACATATAGGGCTGGCAACTCCATGATGGTTCATTACCAAATGTCACCTGAGGGCTAATCTAGAAATATTACAACTTGAAAAAACCCGAACCGCCGACGGCTAGCTCGTTCTCTCCAAGAATCTGCGTCAGTAGATTTGTTACGTGATGATAGGAATAAGGCTCGTGATGTATATATTAACGTCAACAAACGCGACAAAGTAATGTATGCATCTATGCTGAGAAGGAATATTCCGCACATTCTTCACCATGGTAAGAAGATATTAAAACAATGGTCATTAACTATACCATACCCTAACTATACTATACAAAAAAAAGGCACTTTGAGGCGAAGATTGAAACCTAGAGCACGAGTCCCCTTGCATCGTCTTGAGGGCAGTACGGAAGAGCTCGGTCTCAGGGGTGGATCGGTTCTATCCGTGACCTAGTTTTCACATGGCTCTCACGCGAACCACACTAAAGTGAAGAAGTCGTAAATTAAACTATACTAAACTCCACAACTAAAGTGTGGAAGAAATTGGGGTGAACAAAGTGCTAGGCTTTGTTCCATGACATCGAATGAATCGCACCTATACCAGAGAATACAAATTGGGGTCTTACGCAGAATACAGCCCGTCTAGCTATGTAAGAGACTTGGTTTAACGCATAATTGTGGCAGATATCTACAATGGTTTGCGTTTGCTCTTGGCAGCATGGAACTTTTATGGTTTGAGGTTTTAAAGCTTAATTCTACTTCAGTTTCAGTATTCAGATCGTATTTAGTAAGGTGGATAAGCTCTCAGGCGCCCTTAATGTGGTGTCGAAATAAATATCAAATCACGGACTAAAAACAAACTACAGTGACAGGCGCAGAGACTCCTCTTCCGCTACTGGGTGGATTTGACGGCATAGCCTTCAGCATACAAAGAGAGGAAGGACACAATAAAAAGCCTGTCCCATCAACTCCAGGCTGGGTCATTCCCTGCGCGAGACAGTTCGCAAAGCAAATGGTAGCCACACAGACAACTGAAATCGATGCGTAGGACGCAAGGAGCTCAGATAGAATCAAAGTTAGAGCCATGTTAAGATTCTAGGCTGGTAGCAAGAAACTGCTCTTCCGCCACACGCCTTGCGGGAATCACCCGGGGGCGGCCAAAATGGCGTCTATGGAAGAAAATATGTTTGCTTCCATGTATAGAATGAGGAAAACTTGGGGCTGTAAATCGCAACGTTGTCCCTGGTTACAAGCAATATAATAAGGCAATATAAGAGTGGGGAAAGGGCATCTGTAGGCGCATAGACCTTGAAATAGCACCAAGGAAACAGCAACAAATAAGGACGCGAGGAACATGAGGAAACTGAACACTTCTCATACTGTGACAAGAAAATGGGAAAGCAGTTTAGCGTAATTCACTAGTAATCATGTATTGTCTGAGACACAAGTGGCCTACGGGGTAAGTGGATGGATCAAGTGATTGCCTTCTTAAACAAAATGTTTTGACGGTCTTGTTTTTGTCAATCGCAGGCGTTATCGATCGTGTGAAACATTAACCACTTCTCTTAAACAACATTAAATTAGCCTGAATAAGAGAATAGTGGCATCATGTCGACGTAAAGAGCTTGCCTGCTGGTACAGTTGGAAGTTGGATTGAAGAAAAAAATGGAGAGGTTGGTTTCCCGAGCGAGAAACCGGCTACTCCAGGGCGCTTAACGAAAACAAAAAAAAAAAAAAAAAAAACCCGACTAGGAGGCGATCTGGGGCATCATCATCAGTGGTACAATATACCCTCACTACTACTACAATTTCATACTTAAACAGTAAGCGGGTTGGAGCGAAACCCGCATTCGTGACCCCATTCTCTAATTAGGTTCCAGCACTTTCGATCCTGTGGAATCTGTACCAACGAAGAACGGCATTGATTAAATTGGGACTGTGAGCTCAGTCTGACCGTACAGGAACAACTAAAATACGCCAACTTAAATACGTGTGTAATTGCGTTATTGCTGTCATATAGGCGGCGCATTAAGAGTAGTACTCAGTTGCGCATACGCTAGTGTGTCGCTTCAGTATACAAAGAAGAGAAACTTAAGTCAACAAGCGACACAGCTCGTATTTATAATCCAAGGTGTAGCAACGCCGTTACTGTTGACCTCGCCACAGTACAGAGGAGAGTGTTAGTGGTGAAATGATGAGGGAGGGAGGATTTATTAGGAAAAGTAGCAGAGAGGGTTGGAAATGGTGAGAAATGGGGATGAGAACGAAACGGAGTTTTGACGAAAATTCGCGCGTATGGCGGAAATCCTGCTACTGATGCACTGGGGTGGGTTACAGCCTTAACACGGCACTCAAACGAAACACCACGAGCTCTTCCAGGTACGACATAAAGAAAACGCTCACATCATAGTGGGCTCATGCCTAAGAGGGTGCTACGAAAGCTTTTGTTTATAGCTAAAGCAAGAAACGATCTCTGCTGATATTGAGACATACTGTAAGAAGCATCCGGCTATCAACAGTTCTGACGGTTATTGCAGGCGCCCTTGCGTAAGTTATTAGATATGCGACGCGCTGCTTGTCCTGTCAACGACTATTTATGGTATGAGGGACTAGACTCCATGGACTGCAACACGACACAAGATCACTAGATGTCTTCAGAAGAGGGTCAGTATACACAATATTTTTGCTTGATATGTAGCCTCTAGAACACCACGGTCGGTCGGACTATGGAGTGCAGAAGAAAGCATCCCATCAACCATGGCATGTTTGCGAAAACACTCCGGAATGTTGCGATGATCAGAGATTGCCTAAAGATTGCCTAATGATAAAGATTATCATGTTTTGTCGCTTTGTTGAACATTTTTTATTGGGTAGACAGATGGCGTAGTTTATGGAGCGTTGAAGTCAAAGCGGCAAGTATTCTGTTGATGTTGAGGAGAGTGTGAATTCAAAGGTGTTTGTCTGGCCAGTCCCTTGCAAATTCCTACAGTACTGCGGTGTATATTATTGCACTTCCATTGCGCTAAATATTATTGCACTAGACAATAGTGTATCGGATGCAGATGGTAGTGAATCACACAGACACCGTACCGTAATATTTAGAGCGGGAAATTATTTCAGGCTATATTTATGTTGTATTGTACAAGTAAGTTAAGTACCGATTGCTTACTGTTGTGTACAGGTAGAACAAGATGATGCTGACACTAAAATATTGTTATTTGAGAAAAATTAATGGGGACATACACGGGGATCGTTCTCATGCTCCGCACTGCACGCTCCATTTCAATTTTTTTCCTGTAAAATTATGATACGCGTTTGTGTATATTTCTTTATTTTTTTATTTACTATTTACATATGCAGTCGTCTTCAGTGTCTCCTGCATACTTAAATCATATCCAGGAAGAGCAATATCACATGAGCTATATGCGTTACAGCAATATGATAATCACACTTAAAATTTGTCTGAATGGATTTGCCTTGGAGATGTTCTTGCGAAAGTTCTTACGCAAGAGTATACAGAACCACGAACTCTGCTGTAGTACTCAGGTGAATACATGATACCACTTCAAGAGACGAAACTCTTTATATGCTGAAAAAACAGGAAGTGAAAGGGTGTGAGCGAGTCGCGCGATGAATGTAATAACTCTACCATGAAATATTCATCAGCTATCTCTTTCACCTAAGAGTCAAAGGATGCGCCCCAAAAGTAATGCAGCGGAAAGTAAATATGGAGGAAAACATATTGCAGAAGATGACCGTATGGTACCAAATTGCTATTGCAGATATATATATATATATATATATATATATATATATATAAAAAGGGAATGTAGCCGAAGCTCTATGGCTGCACGTATAGAACAGGTATATAAGTCGAACGCCACCATACCAGCACTGGACAGCTGTTTCGCCC
>JARGYV010081648.1:0-10924 GCA_029532675.1 Ornithodoros moubata
TCATGGACAAAGGAAAACCCATGCCTCTTAATCGTTCCCCCTGAGTCGAAGGGCGATATGGAACCAAGGAAATAACCCTCCTGGCGCGTATCGCCGCCCTGATCAGCACACTAATTGCTATGCTAGACATCACTACTACCCTTTCATACAAGCATGGCAGGATGGAAAAAGACATAGCAAGCTGTGAAATTAATGCTTAGGGTCGGATTAAATGCATGCTTATAAAGCACCACAGTAACATGTTGCTATTCCCGGAAAATGAAGTACGAGAAAAGATTGGAAGCTGCTGGGCTAACATGTGGCGAACCCCTGGACCGAAGCAATTTAGGAACTGTATAGTTCGGATCGCGAGGCTGCTTAGCTTTTTCGGTGACATTCTTTGTGCTTACGATAAGCGTTATGATATTTGAGATGATGGTCTCTTCCCTAGTTGATCTCTTCATCTATAGCAATGCACGTTGTATTTCGTGCAAAGAAGACGAAGTACATTCCGTGATTGAAATGGCTCACCCTGTGCTGTTCATTGCGTTATCCTAGGGTGTCATAACGGTCACAATACAATCGTCGCAGCACTAACGCCTCCGTCACACAAACCAATAACCGTAATTCAACACGTGACATAATACCACGCTCAACACATTCCTGGCGAACTTGATTTTGACATAACAAAAAAAAAAAAAAAAAAAAAGTTTACGCGACCGAGCGTGTAATGTGACCTTGTTTCCACACACAACTCATACCGTACGTTGTAAACATACACAGCGGTGATGCATATCGCAGCATGGTGATCGTCTTATCCGAATAAATAAATCGGACGCGTAATCCAAGGTTGGATGGTGCTAACCCTTCGTCGGCGGAAGTATTGGGAGAGGAGGTGGAGAGGAAAGCGTTAATACGCTGGCTCGATCCTGACGAGGGTTGTCCCACAAAACGGAACGGCGTGCAAGGCTCCGTCAGTTGAGCAACGCGCACGCGAACCCGTCGGACAGTAGTTACTGGACGTCGCTCTCGGCTGTTCTGTGGTGTTACGTGAAAACGTTGTTACGTCTGTGAAGGCAAAGAGGCAGCGGAACATGAGCGGATACGTGGGTAGCCTCAGCGTCAGACAGGAGGGAGCACTTCGAGAGGTGAGTGACAAGTTCGTCTGCAAATGATAAAATTGCATCGGAGCTGGTGGACGAAATTCTTAGCGTAAAAACCTGAACTTGGGGGACGAAAGGACTATGTATACGCCCCTTTTCGTCGCCCAAGCTCAGGATTTTTACGCTATGGATTTCGTCTGCAAATGCTCGTCTGTTTGTTTGAAGCAGATGACAAAGATATTCGCGCAGTGTCCCACGAGTATGAACATTTTATGACTGGTGAGGCAGAGACATTTGGTGACAGTGAGGTACTGACATGATAGATGAGGCCTGTTATCTGCGAATGAGTTCATTATCATCGGGTGATGTGAATTGCTTTAGGCTAATAGTTCTATTTTTCTCGCGGGACCAAACTGGGCGCGTTTATTTTTATCTGTATGCCGCTGGAGGGACTGCAAATGATGTCAACGAGGCACAGATATTTGCATAAGGTGTCCCAAGTGTTCGCTCTATGCGCCATTGGGAGCAATGACTGAAAACGAACTTTCTCTTTTCGAAAATTAGATAGCTCAAGTTTTCGTTGTTCCGGGCCAGTTAGAAGAACTAGGCAAATAAGAAAAAGGCACGCAACTATACGCGCAGCGAGTCTGAATGAAAATTGACTCTTGTGTAGTTAAGGCACAATTTGCATACTGAGTGTTCGGTACCAATTTCGGTCGCCCTTCCCAAGCATATCAGTCGTCTTTCTTGTTCAAGGAACGGCTAACCTTGCATTTCTTGTTCCCTCATTCCCATTCAGAAGACGAACAATGAACCGGTTCCCTTTTCATTGCTAGCTTTTGGGCATTCTTTTTTTAGAGCACGGTTCAGCTGACAATACCTGTTATTGCTTCTCCACAAACAGCTAAACTCACGTGACATCCCCTTTCCCGTAGATTATGCACGTATTTCGTACGCTTATGGTAGCGGGAAGATACCTGGAGCGGCCCTGCAGTCTGCGCACTTCCACTAAGTCACGTATTTCTAGTTATTTTTAACAAATCACATGCGTCACAGGATAAAACTTTTGCCCTGTATAGAATAATATCAACAACCTTTCCTTTCGCCGCACCTTCCTTGTCCAGGCTGACGTAAGATTTGCGGCGTGAGAACCAGTTGTCCAACCTGTAAGCAGGAAAAGTTGCTGTGGTTATCAGAGAAGAAAGTGCCCTTGGCGTTCACCTCACGATATCGTCACTGAAAATTCCATCTTCAAAGGTCGCCGGTTAACATTCACATTCAAGGCCATTCATTGGATTAATAATATCCGAAATACTGGTACGCCACATAGGTTCACATAATTGGTCACGGATTGAAGAGGATGCACCTAATGTTTGCACACAGAAAAAGGGGTGTACGCAGGGGGCGTACTAAAAGTTCCTCGCCAATGTGAGATTTTACATGCTGTACTAGACAGACGAGGTTGTGCGCAACCGACACATTTTTTATTTATTTGTACGGTTTACTCTGTGGCGTGTCCTAGTTCCATCAGTAGGCACTTTCTTACGTAATCTCGGACACAGTGCTATTACACGGTGATTACCCTCATACCGTTACACACGCAAGACCTGGTATAGCCGAGTCATTGCTACATGCATCTCTCAAAAGTACGGCACTTGATAAACAACAGCAAAGTGAGCTTGCTTCAGAGTTTCCATGCAAAATCGCCAAGTATTGTTGTTGAATAATAGTGTCGCAAATTTCGTTCCCCACCCATATACACCCACAGTATAAAAAAAATCCAAGCTCGGAATACTTTCACGGCTCTTGTCTTTCCTTCAACACTATCTATGACGTATTCAAAATGCAGTAAATAACCATTACTTGAGTTTATCGTCTCGTTATTGATCGAAGCCACCGGATGGGCCTTCAATTAGAACAAGTCGTGTAACACAGAATAGAAATCAGCAGATGATCAACATCTTTTCCATGATCTATCTGGCGGAAGCCGCTTAAACTAGTTTTTCTTCCCACCATTTTCACCCGTTGCATCGAGGTCGAAGTACCTTCTGGAAACGTCACTGGTGCACGAGCGGAAATGCTTGACTACAAAGGTAAAATTTTCACAAGGTCGGACTGTCCGCATGGTCATCGCTGATCTCCGCGCGTGGCTTTGCTTGCCCGGACTCTTACCTAAGAAAGGTCAACCTGATCCGGAATATTTTCAGAATAGCCCAACTGAGTCATACAACCGGTATTTTCTTGCTCCACGGTATCTTCAACGGTGAACCAAAATTCAACGGGCCGAAATTTCCATTATATAATTTTTTATCCATTGCCAACTTCTATTTCAATTTATATTTATATCCATCTATTTCGAAAGTCAACACTAACAATGCATAACGTGGGACATGGTGACATCATCGTTCCTCCTCGGCTTCATCTGCAGGTGGATATAAACAGGCATACACTTAACCTTCAGATAAAAGGAAGTCTTAAGAAATGCAGTTCTTTTCCTACATCGTCAACTCGCACCGTAATTCTTTAGCTTTTTCACACTACGTCAAACTTCCCCCCTTACGTAATTTAGATACATATACTGAGTCACTGTACAGCATATTTTACTTCACCACTGGTCAAATTAACTTTGTTCCCGGTACGCTAAATAATGTAAGATTCCACTGTTTTTCGTTTAAATTAACGTTGACAACGACGCTTTATAACCACCTGTGTGTTCTCTTTGGCAAACCTTAAACTCGTCCCTTGAACCAAACACTGACACGGACGCACGAAGACCCATTGGGGCGTTCCTAATGACTTAATGACACAAACGACCGCCTGCCATCGGGTGGAGAAAGGCGGCAACGTCCGCAGGCCAAAGACCGCAGATCCACTTTCACTTAAGGGGAGGCCGGAAGTAGGCGAGCTTGCGTCACAACAATCACATAAGGTCACCTGACGACTACACAATCAGCGCGGCCACACTAGGTCATCTACTCGCCTGCGGTGAACTGCTAGACGCAAGGGCGAACAGCCGCAGCGCTGGCACAGTTCCTTGCCGATCTTTCTGTAACACTTTTCATACCACGAGACGCGCTCCGCGCAGCCAAACTTTTTCCTAATCACGTACAGGTCGACATGTACTGCTGTGATGCCATCAATACTTAAGTCCGTTAAACATGGTTTATCCTGCTCCTGCTGCTTGTGTGGAAAATGTGGTACTCTTTACATAGTCGCGGCTTCACATGATCATGAATTAAACAGCGAGCAAAGAGAACGTACTCTGACGAACTTTCGTTATGGGCCTTGCGAAATAAGAATGGGACAAGGTATGACACGGCGCGCTGTACAACTGGAGCAGCGCCCAAAGGACTACAGTAGAGATTAATTACGTAACCACTTTCTTGCAGCTTCGCAAAGCTATTGTAGAAGAAGGCTTGCTGTACGAAAAGCGCGATGACGACTACTATTTGCTACGATGGCTCAGAGGTGTGTATTCCGGTGGAAAGCGCTAAAACGTTTGAACAAAATAGCGAAGGATGAAGTTATCGCTTTCAGACGTCATAAGGGATTTACGATTCTTAATTTTTCCTTTGCAGCGAGAGATTTCAATGTGGGCAAGGCGCAACATATGATACGAGAGGTAAGCCTGCAAGATTAATGGGGGAGGCATTAGAACGGTATGGTATATGGAACTACTTTCTACACAGCATGTCACCTGGAGAGAACAATATGATACGGACAATATTCTTGATGGACCGGAGTCACCTTTGGTATGTATGTATGTGTTTTCTAATGAAGCTGTTTCAGCAGAACTGTTAACCAGGGTATAAGAAGCACTAGTCTCCAAACTGTCGACAAAGACTTGCATCGTGTACCCGATTAAGCTAAACAGACTGTTTCTAGATCCGTTTAATATGCGCATTTTTAAAGCTCGTTCGCGTCAGGAGAGCAAACATTACTTTCTAACTGTTGCCCGGAAAATATAGAATAAATACAAAAGGGGGGTGTAGCATTCCATCAATTAAATTTAATTACAGCGGTGTGGGTAGTTGCTTACAGACCGATTTTGACCTCGCTTATTTCGTTTTTGTCTTCATTTAATATTAGTTTTGTTTCTATCTTAATTTTTTTATTTTTTTACGACATTTTGTTTTAATTAACTTCATTCCGCTATATATTGCAACAAGCACCGACAATCGGGTTATCTCCTTTCGTTCAGATGCCTTAGACAGCATAGCCAGTTGGACAGTTTGCCAGCAGTATGGGTAGAGCAAACCCAACACTTAGTACTGTGAGAGCAATGTGTGCAATATATGTGACCCATCTGTCTTAGGTACTCCGCAAATATTACCCGGGAGGACTGATTGGCCCTGACCATGACGGATGCCCTGTGTGGATCATACCATTCGGGATTAGTGACCTCAAGGGTAAGTAAGGGTAAGGGCATGGTGGATGACACGTGTGGACGATCTCCTCCTTTCTCTCTAGGCATTCTTCTCAGTGTTAGCCGAATGGAAATGATGAACCACGTCATTCGTTCCTTTGAAGTGGGCGAGAGTTACATGAAGAAGCAATCCAAGCTGGTACTGATGGACATCCATACATTTATATGCACGGGTGCTGGGAACAACAGACAATCCTTGTCCCCGTTCTTACAGTAATGTTGTGTTAGGGTAGGCGCAGGGTGCATCCCTTGGAGGAATGGCTGTTTGGGTTCCTACTAGGGTTCCATGTATTCGTATCTTTTTGAGGGGTATGTGAAGAAATGCTTGTGCGATACATTTCGCACGGAAATATGCTATATTTGCCAGGGCCCAACGCAATTCATGTGGTTTTTCCAATTGAATCGACTGATAAATATCCCATAGCATTCATCGTGCGACTTCGTGAAGAATTTCAGCTTAACCTTTTCGAACATCTCTTTAAAACAAGTCCAGACAGTGCATCACGCACGCAGTCCTGGCATTCGTGTCTAAGGCACTTCCTAATTTTCAGCCATCTTAATACCCAATGCGCCCAACGTGGGTTCCTGAATAATATCACGTAGACAGCGCATTCGAGGGTATTCCATGTCCATCACATTTCTTCTTCGTGACTACGCCAGTGCACACAATTTGAACGTTTTTTTTGTTTGTTTGTTTCTTCAGCTGGGACGACAGATCGAGACCCAGATTTTCGTATTTGACTTTGACGGCTTCAGCCTCAGAAGCATCGCCTCCAAAGCAGGTCAGCAGCAATTTTCGCCCTCGGGGCTCAATGTTGTATACATTATATTACATTGTGGACGGTTCAGTAGCACGTGAGGGCCGCCACAGACAGCCTATCTTGCGTGTATCTCGAACGGCTAGTCTTGACTGCCATGCCGCCTGTACATCTCATTAAGATGTAGATTGACGTTTCCCTAGTAGGTGGCAAGAAAGATGAAGTTCAATTCAAATCATTTTTGCACAGCAGTCATCTGTGTAGATCATTATTTAGTGGTATCTCTTTCGTTAGTCCGCCTATTTGCAGAGCAACGAGTTTCCGCAAGCTGGACGGAAGTAGGCTGTGAAATCAATATCTTAGGCAGCGTCAATCCGTATTTATTAGAAATGATTATTAAACGCTTATTTTTCAGTGGTCGACTTCCTCACTGATTTGATGTCACTCTTCGAGAACAACTACCCCGAACGGCTGAAGGCAGCGTACGTAATCAATGGTGCGTATAACTCTTCCTACGGATACGCTCCATTCACATCATGCATAATAGCTTCGCCCGATCCACGGCTTATTGAAACTCCTAGCTTTCATAGTGCTTTGGCGCTCTTTATCATGAAGTTGGCCATGGGCTCGGGGATGTTTAGCAGTAGTTCATTACTTGTGTTCTCTGCGCAGCTCCACGGATATTCCCAATATTCTGGAAGATTATTCGCCCTTTCATCTGCGAGAATACAGCTAAGAAAGTACGCATCTTCGGCAGAGGTGAGGAAAAAAAAAAGTCTACGGTAGCATCGATCTTCTTTGACGTCTTATTTCTCCTTTTTGGACCTTAAAACTCGCATTTCTAGATGGGTGGAAAGAGGTTTTATCGGACATTGTGACAACTGACGTCCTTCCAGCCCACTGGGGTGGGGCAAGGATGGATCCTGATGGAAACCCAAGATGTCCTTCTGTCGTAAGTTCCCTTTCTTCTATTGTGGCCACCATGGGGCCTCTGTGGCGGTCCACCAGGCACTGCATAGACGGGATCCGGAAAAATGCGCTCTTCGGGAGGACCAAAAGCCTCTCGTATGGGATTTCTCTCACTTTTGCCACCCACACTGACGGCTCTCTCGGAGCACGTAGAGCACCGCGTAGCATTGTGGGAGCTCTATTCTCACAAATGACTGCAGAAGAGAGAAAGTTCCGTAGAGTCCTCCCTCCTATGGTCTGAAGTTGTGCATCGTCGTTGGTCAAAAAGGAACCAACAGGACCTTTCCCTTTTTTTTAGTATCAAATGCCTAAAATGCGTCGCCATCACTAAATCCACCCATCCAGACTTTCTCGCCAAATCTCGACAAATGAACGCCGAAAGGCTCCAGAGTATAAGCCACTTCTAGTCGCCTCCTTCGTGCACCATGAACAGCATGACTTTGCACCCTGCAACGAGCCTTTTCTATTGTTTACGTTCGATTTACGTTCCCTGCAGGTACCCGGAGGCTACGAGGTTCCAAGCTTCTACTACAAAACATCCAGGTCTCCAGAAGGCAGCGAGGCAGACAGCGATGACAGCAACGATTCCGGTTCGCGCATGTGCATCTTGGACAGGCAAAGTTCGCTCGAGGTCCCCGTCGAAGTTTCCCAGTCCGGGTCGCTTCTGTCCTGGGAGTTTCAAAGTGAGCAAGATAAGGACGTAGGCTTCGGTGTCTACTACCACGGCGGTGCTCCCCCTGAAGACTCGCTCATGGAACTCCTCAAGCCCTCGCGAATAGTCTGCCGCGGTGCGCCTGAAACAGGAACTTTGACTTGTTCCCAACCTGGAGTATGTAAGTATTGGCGTCGTTTTTGCTTCGTAAGCAGCAGCTGGTTGCACGGAGTTAGGACAAGCCTCTGGTTACCACTTGCTCTAGTTTCACGCACAGCACGTGTCAAAACGGAAAAGGAGTCTGAATGATAGCAAGAATTACTCTTGCAAGTTACTCCAGGAATGAAGCTAATACAGCTGACGGTTGGAGGGTTTCAGTAGTATATAACAGTCAACACCACGCTACAAGATTGCCTATACACTAGAGTAAAGACTCTTGCAGACACTTATTCGCGCTGCTGAGTGTTGAGACTTTCATCTGTGGTAGTAGTGATAATACCTTCTGCAGCAGTACGTGCCCTATAATGCGGAATAACTTAAATATTCGGAAACATGGCATTCTGAAACAACCTTTTTTTTTTTTGTAATGCTTCTGCTCGTGAACTGCTATCGATTTAAAGCAGGTAAAAAGTCTGGAAACACAGAAATCCATGTTGTAGATGTAACGCAGGTTATGTGCATCACTGCATGTTCTGTGCGAATTGTGATTACCGCTTGCTAATGCGCTGGATGTTAACTCCGATCGGAAGTAACGGCACACCAAGCAGCACACCGTCCTGAAAGTCGGGTGCAATAATGTGGTCGTCAGGTGTCTTACCTTTTTGTCGAAGTCTTTCTGACGTGTCGCGAACTTCAAAAGAAACCTTGATCCATCCGTCCACGCCTACTGCACCCGAGTTTCAGTGCATTGTACCGCTTGGGACCCTGACAGAAATGTGGCTAATATGCACTCACCAATATGTTACTGCGTAGAGGAGTATCCATGCACGTAAGCCATCGGCAACATACATTCCTGCGGTATGAACGCCGGGAGGACACTGCGTAATCAGCGTGCCGCTGTGAAGTTCTGCAATTGCTTATCACTGAGATATGTCTGCGCACACAGTGCCAGTCGTGAATTCACGCAGCTGATAAGACTGCTCAGATTTGGTACCCCAAGCAGCACACCGTACGGGACGTACATTCTACAGCGCCAGGAGATAAAAACCGATAAATCATAGCGGCACAATGTACTGAAACTCGGGTGCAACAGGGGGACGGATGGATAAAGGTTGCTTTTGAAGTTCGCGGCACGTTAGAAAGACAGTGACAAGAAGATA
Organism: Ornithodoros moubata; assembly: GCA_029532675.1. Taxonomy (NCBI): domain Eukaryota; kingdom Metazoa; phylum Arthropoda; class Arachnida; order Ixodida; family Argasidae; genus Ornithodoros; species Ornithodoros moubata. Next base: position 9,207 of record JARGYV010081648.1, read on the forward strand.
AGACAACTGACGACCACCCCTATTGCACCCGACCACCCTATTGCACATTGTGCCGCTTGTGGTACTGAAAGTCAGACGCAATAGGGGCTGTCGTCAGGTGCCTTATCTGTCTCTGACATGCCGCGAACTACAGACCCAACATTAATTAATCCGACCACCCGTAGCCCACCCGACTTTCGGTACATTGTGCTGCACGGGAAACTTTTCCACTAGAAAGGTCAAGGTCATATCCGAAACTTCAGTATCGCGATACGTCGCGCATGCGCACATGAGACAGCGTTCACTTGGCGCTGCATGTCCCTCTGATTCTGACTTTCCCAATCTTTTCGTCACAGAAAAACAGTAGAGAGGGGCATGAAGGGATTTTGTCTGTTATAGATAGTGTCGATTGTACTGCTGGAGATTCCACGTATAGGAAGTTGTGCGCTGTCGACGTGAGTAAAAGATATGGGTGATAGCAGTAACATGGGGTACAACGGGGTTATTCGAAATGCGTTGTCTGTCCAAGTTTGAAAAATTTACCAACCTAACACATTGCCTTTTTGCTCTATTACAGATGTGCTGAAGTTTGACAACTCCTTCAGCTGGTTCACACAGAAGAAAGTTAGCTACAGTGTACGAGTGACTCCCCCGACAGAGTGCGTTGCATGATGCATCCTCTGTTTCTTCGAAAAATGCCCAAAGCCCGCTACAAGCGACGTCGTCATTTTTCCTCGTATTTTATTTCAAATATTTCTCATGCATAGCGGAAACGAACATTATATCGTTTATGTCCCATAAGAACTTGAAGTGGAAAGCCCGGTCACTGCAAATAGTCGTATACGGAAAACAACGGACGCTGGTGTAAATGGAATGTTTTAAAGACAAGCAGGTTTCCTCTCGCAAACTTTGTCAACTTGCCAGCTTTGCCTTTGTATAGGAATGAGATTGTGGTAGGAGGAAAGAATGGTGACAGAAGCTACAGAAGGCAGTACCTTGTCATTCATGAGTACAATTAACCTTGCCATCGTCATCTTTATTTTGTTTGTTCAGAGCACCATATATGCTTTCAATAAAGATAGACTTCCTCTGCCAATTCTGTACGCATGGAAGCATAAAAATCTGAAAAGACTCACTTTACCCTTTTTTAAGGTTAAAATTGCAAAAGATACCAGACAGATGCCGTAATACAATCGCACAGTGTTGGATTCCGATTAAAGTTATTAGCGAACGAGATCTTAGAAACTCCCGCTGGGGCTACCCAGTAGCCATTATGGACGTCGGCCAGAGCAACCACCGTTTTCACCCGTTTTACACATCATAATCACGGAAATGTTTCCAACTGGTCATGTACGGAACACCACCCCTAGGGGTAGGGGGGGGGGGCGCAAGCGGGTAATGAGGTACATAAGAAACGGCGATTGTTTCACCGGAACTGACTGCGCCGGAGCGAGCTTGGGTTGCTGCTATGCGGAGGGCGAAGCACAGAGCTAGTCTTCAATTTCGTCTTACCTCATCTATCACACGGACGTACAATCGCTCCGTTTACTGTGTATCGCTTAGTTCAACATACGGTGGCTCTGTTTGTTACATACATCCTTGCCGTCATACACGGCATAGACGTACGGTCGCTCTATGTTACATACTGTGGGATTTGCGTCAGCCACCCCGGCTGCCCCAGGCCTAGGCCAGCAGGCAGCCGGTCCCACTTCTCGGGGGTCCCACGTTCGTCCGTCGGA
>JARGYV010081658.1:0-11285 GCA_029532675.1 Ornithodoros moubata
CCGTTTTCAGCAAATGCCGTCTCTGAACGATATCATTTGGAACAGCGATTGGCCATCACTGTGCTATGCGGTGAAGTTCTGTTTTAAGAGTGTAGGGTGTTCTCCATCCTCGCCTCTTCAATGAACAACATACATTCACCCCACTGTATTAATATATAAGCATAGAAAATAGTTGAAGGTGTAGTCAAGCACATACAAGTAGAATAGCATAATGGTAGAAGAGGCTGGAAACATGCTAACAAGACAAAGCTCAGATATGCGTTGGAATCACACTCCTGGCACACTTATTGACTAACGCGTACGCAGGTCTTATTAGAGTCTAAATTAAAACGTGCCAACGCACATAAAAAGCACAGGAGTTCTTTGACAGGACCACATATTTTCTAATATAGGCAACCAAAAGGAGAAGCCTGTTTCTAGCCTGTTACTGCTTGGTAGATACAGAATAAAACAGTGTCATTGCAGTGTCAATTGGAGGTACTTGTTCTCAGTCAGGCTTTGTGTATTGGTGTCTAAACTTTATTATTTCAGTAGTTTCAGTCTTTTTTGTAAAACTTAAGTGTGCAAAGTTTAAATGTTGCTTTTTATTGAACTAGGTGCACATATCGCAGAAACTACACGATGACATTGTGAGAGCAGCCCATTCTTCTTGGGCTGAAGTAAGAGGCGTACTGACGAAAAGTCAGCACCCTGTCTTGGACCACGACACGTGTGCCACACTCTACAATCAGCGTGCAGTTGTCCTGGAGGACCTGCGCGTCCTTTTCCAAGCATGGCCGGCATTAGTTCGTTCACTGAAGCAAACCCTTGGTATGTTGATTGCTCGAGAATAAGATGACAGAGGACTAAATGGACCTAAATTGACCTGCTTGACTTCTGTGGGCGTATGTTTTTCACACAATAGGCTTTTACTGGAATGTTCCAGGATGTGTTTGGAGAAATTTTGCTTTGCGATTTGAAATCCTCATTTGTAGATAGTTTCGAAGTTCATGTGTCCATTTTTAGTATGATGCACGTGTACATGCCGTGCTAAATACCACTGCAAAAATTTTAAAATTGTGGTGCGCCTTTGAGTTATCACCGAAAAACCTGCACGTGGTGTTATCTCGTGAAACAAGCATAAAAAGGCAGGCATGAACTTTCTTCCACAAGACTACTCTAAATTTCAAGTCCAAGAGGCCAGCAAATGTGTGTTGTAGAATTTTATTGTGCAGTTAGTATGTTAGCCTAATTGGGCACAGTATGCTTTGGTCAGAAAATTCGCTCACAAAATCCCCTGTAAAAGTACGTTGGAGAGTATAAATATCCTAATTCGTGCTGAGAACAAACTTATCTTATTGTGAAAACATAAAATTTTGTGTGTGTTTTTGCCATTTTTTTTCTGTGTTTTATATTCAATGTCACTCTGCTTGTTGTTCTGTCATCTTCAGTTGTAAAATGTTGCAAAGTACATAAAATTTTTGTCGCAGCCAAAAACCTGTGCCACTGCACTTCCTAAGTTATGTACAGACTGTTTCTTTACTTAGTCATGCAGACACTGGGGAGCAGAGAGGATCCTTGTTGCTGGCATGGATCCCTTGATGCACAGCTGAGTACGGCCCGCTCCTGCTTGACACGACTTTCACGTGATGCAGCATTTTGGGCTGAACGGGTGCTGCAGAGTCATCTGCTCTTGCTGTGTCGCACAGACATGGCCGACGTCCAGTCCAGTTGGGTTGCCGGAATGTTTGCCTCATTTGATGCGTTGGAAAAGCTCATAACAGACCACAGAATTATGCAGGTGCGATGAGCGGCAGTGCCTGACGCACTTCCTTGTAACACCGTGCGATGAAAAGTTTACTGGTCGTTGCAGAAGACGACATCATTCATTCCATCTGTCCTGAGCACATTGGCTGTACGGCAGGCAGATCTGGTCGCTGAGAAAGTGTCCGTGCTCCTATTGGCTGAGGCAAAGCAGATGGAAGGGGCAGAAAGTAAATGTGGATGCCTTCTCGGATCTATGTTGCAGTACGGACAAGCTCTGCTTCTGCAATATCTGTTTGCTACTTCCTACAGTGTCGCAGTGCCCAGGAATACTTCATCAGACAGAGGTAGCGTTTATGCCGAATATACAAGCAGTTCACATCCGAGCCACATAAAAAGATTCCCTCGTTTATTGCAGGACGTGCAAAGTGGACTTGTGTAACACCTCAATCCTTTAGAATGATTTCAACATCTGCATCAGTAGAAACATCGTTTTGGAAACCATTTTGGAGCCACCTCTCTGCGAGCGTTGTCCGTCACTTAAGTCAGCTCCGTCCGGGCGCTGCCACAGAAACGTTGTCTCTTCTTCCTCATGAAGTCGCTAGACTTCTTATACAGAAAGTTGACATTATGGCCAATGCACCAGGTGAACAGAATCTTCAGCTGTTATGCCTGAGCTGAGTGATTTAGAACTTTGTGTTTTAGTTCCTTTCTTTTGACAGTATACACAATGTTGGATACCACCTAACAGTATCTCAATGTTTTCTTTGCACGACCTCCAAAAGACGTTAAACCACATGCTATATTTACATTTCACATGTTTATGCAGTTTCCTCCTGCTTAGTGTTAGTTGGATTATTAGGATTAGTATCTGAGTATGGCATGATCTGAACATCTTTTACTTGCTGTGAACATGTATTTAACATTTTTATTCCAAAAATGTGCTGTTGACTTTTGCAACATTTTCAACTCCTGGGCAGGACACTGTATATTTGCTGCAGTTAGCAAATGAAAAGGGCGAAAAGAGTGAATTTCAAAGGTTGCAATAATAATAATAAAAAAAAAGGAAGAAGAATTAAGAAAGTAAAATTCCAAGCCCCAAAATCAAGGGCAGCCTCTTTGCAATAGAGCTACTTGTATGAACATTGGTTTATGGGCAGCTGAGGAACAGTATAAAATGCATTTTGCAGGAATTGCCAAGGGCATAGCACAATAACCTAGCTGCCTTAGCTGCCTAGCTGGCTTTAGGAAGGCCCCATAGCATTTTGGTTCTGGTTCCACCTGCAAATGAGTGTAATGTAATTTTGTCCTGCTTGAGCACACCAGACCCAAAAACCGAATAATATAATTTTTAATTGTGAACCAGTAGTAATAAATGAACACACAATAAAAGAGAACACAGCAAACAGTAAATAGCATTCACAACTGTTGTCAGTTCATTTACATGTCACTGCTGACAGTGGACCCCATGTCACGTGCTCTTGATTTGAAATCCTGACAGCATGGATTCTTTTTTTCTGATAGCCTAGCATTTGCTATCGCACATCATGCTACCTCTTTTTGATTCCGTGTGCGCATCTCTTTTTAGACTTACCACCGCAGGCATCGATCGCCTGTAAACAGATATACCAGTCTATGCAGACTAAGATGGCATTGGGAACTTGGAGGAATGGTGCGTATTGTAACATACATTTCATAACATTGTTCACACACTTGATTTCATCTTCTGAAAGGTGGGATTTCAACCCTTTCATCAACGGGACGTGAAACTTCCATTCTGTGGGCTGGAGAAGTATCGAAATCTCTGGAGTGCTTGGCATCCGGTGGACGTTTAAGTGAGGAAACAGTTGTGCCGTAGTTGTCACACGGCTGAAATTGATTTGTCTGTAGCAAACCTAGGCTGGCAGTCTGTTAGTGTGACTGAAGTTGCCTTAACAAGGATGAATTGAAGCACATGAATAAGCTATATATTACAGTGCATTGTGCTAGCGTATCCAGGGAGTTCAGTCTCTTTTAGCCGTAATTGAACATTTAAGCATCAATATCTAGTGCGCTCAGCATGCTTTTGTGCATTTTATGTCGGAGACTGCTGAGCATTCCTAAGGTTTTGGTGGGACATAGTATCTCATGCAACAATATTTCAAATTTCGTTGTATATTCACGTTTCTTCGAGAAACTAGACTGTGATTAGTTTATTTAGTTTAGCTTAGATAATTGAAGAAATTCTAACTTCACTGACATTTTAATTTCAAGGGCCCAAATTGCAACAGCTGCAGTGATACTAATGCTCTTTTCCTTTTAGGTAAGATGCACTTCACACTAGTCATTTCACACATACTAAATGTCTTGGTAGACAGAAGGAGAAATGCTGATCATCCCTGGGATTTCAAGCTAGCCCAGGATACACAGGTATCATATACCATAGCCCGGTGTGTGAGCCTTTTAGTTCCATAGCTGAGCTTGTAGAGCCTTGTATTCATTCAGATGAACCAGGTTGCAACAGATGAACTGCATACTTTACTTTGGTCTGTGTGCACTGGGAGTATGCCAAGTTTGTTTTCAATAGGCTGTCCAGTTTTAACAGGCTATCAGATACAGAAGATAAAATGTGGTGCAGTTGTGTTCCAGCAGGCCACTTACAATACGCTTCTCTTGACTGCAGAAAACTGACAGCTAGCTCGCACCCTGTTTGGTACTGAAATTGTAATCTCCACCAGACAGTTGTGAAGAATTAAACATATTTTTTTGTTACCCTGTATGCAACTGTGTAACTAAAGGCCTTATTCTTGTACAAAAATATCCCTTCTCATACTATTGAGATTACAGGAAAGAACTGTTATTTTCATTAATGAGCGCCCTCACGTGATGTGCGCTTTGTGCAGTATTGCGGGTGATACCGCGATAAGAAATGTTTGTTTGGTGTACCCAGTCTCACTTTATTTTGGATGGGTCTTGAATGGAGTACTTTGTGTAAACCTATAAACACTGACACACAGGGTCTATAATAAATTACCAGCAGCTAGCTTGCACCTTGACTCTTTTTCACCCTGTATAATTGTGACTTTATATGCTTTTCTCTCTCCATGATGAAAAAACAGTTATGAACCTGGTTTGGAGTCGATTAAAGAAGCTTTATCTGGCGTGTTATGCACGTTGTTGCATATTTACACAAAAGCGCATGAATTTTGTACGTTTTACAATATTTTGGAATGTTTATGTGCGAGAAATCAGTTGGCGTCCAGCTCGTCTTCAGTGTTGTTACTTATGTCGGATGTCGGACTGATGTTTTTAAAGCTCTGACAACATTTAACAAAAGCAGACTTTCAGGGTATCGTGGGTTGCAAAGGTCAGTGCACACTCTAGCCGCCCCAAGAAATCTTAGGTGATATTGAGACAGGTAGTGTTCTACCTTTCTGCCTTGAAAATGTTAATAAGTTAACAACAAGAACAATAAAAGTAAAAGGGTCTGACAAGATGCTATTCAGTCATCTATGCAGAAAACTAAAGAGCAAATTTCGTCCCAGAGCAATGTCGACTCACACGTGGTGTTATCCTGCATACACTTGGCATGTCACGTTAAGATTGTGCCGATTATACTTTCTGGTTCTTTATCCCCTTAATGCTGTTATGTTGCCTCACAGAATGACCATACTTTGCAGAATATTTACTTCCGTATTGAAAACAGAAAAACGTTGCATATACTCATAACCTTGGTGCATGTTTATGTAGTTTTCGGTGCATATTTTGATGCACATTTCAGGGTGCATTTGCATGCATATTTTAGGAGGTACGTATTAGTGCATATTTATCCATACTCTAGTTGTGATTAAGGTTTGCTATTTCCCTCATAGAGCGAAGAGCAGAATTGTGACTTTGCCCCTTATGGTAGCATTCTCCCTTTGCAGTGCATCTGGACTGCTTTACAAAAGGCCCATAACAGATCTTTTGCGGTCCTGCCTTTGGAGAATACCAGTATTGCTGATAAGAATATCCATGTTGTGTACCTCTCTGCATTCACGGCCTTTGAGGTGATTTAACCTTCACTGTGTTGACGTCTTCGATGGACCAAAACGTGATTTGTGCAGAGCTATGTATCTTCGATACCGCAAGAGTTCTACAAGGGTTGTTATTCTACAAGCCTTAAAGCCTTTGAAAGAATTAGACTACCAAAGAGGCATTTTGGCATTGGCCCTCAATTAGGTGTGTATCTGGGTACGCCATAATTGGCATTAATTTTTCTTTGAGCTGTTTACCAACAGACCAGCTGGTCTTATTTTATACCTGTGCTTCCAGGAATGTTTACTTTGAGATTATTATTTTTTTTTTTACTTCAGAGTGCATTTTTTATGTGGGCATGTTCTTCTTGAGAGATCTACTTTGAATGCAGGGAGCTTATCTGCTTTGAGTTCTGTCAACGTGCACAGGAGGCATTGTTGATGCTACCACTGAATGGCAGCGGTGTTGCTCATCACTTTTCTTCTCTCACCTTTTGAAGTTTTGGAGATTTTGAAACCTGCCACACTTTCAGGATGCGGTGCAGCGCATACAGCAGTAGCAAGCAAGTGTGGCTGCCAACTTGTCGCACATAATTTAGTCGGAAACTGTTGTGGATATAGTCCTTTCCCAGGCTTAAGTTTGTGTCTTTTGTATGTTACTAACCTGTTGAAAGCGGTCTATGTTGTGGCGAGCAATCAGTTATTTGCCTTTTTGTTTCCCAGTTTGTCTTTTGTTTCATTCGTTCGTGTGAGTTCTGTATACTTGTTATATATGCCCAAGAGACCTCTCTCGGACTGAAATACCCGCGGCGTGTTGGAGTGCGTTTCATTCAGCACAACCTTCCTCCTCAGCAAAAAAGAAATGGGGAATGGAGGAAAGTGGTGACCAACATTATTGCTCCCCTTGGCAACAGCTACCTTCTTTGGGTGACAAGGTCATTGGGGATGAAAGCGAACAAATGTGCCCATGCCAAAAGTGCATCCAACTCTAACAGTGCAGTTCTGTATCTGGTATACTTAGCTACACCATGAATGACTGTCAAGCAAAATTTACAACATTCTGCCAATCAGAAAAGAAAAATAAAGTGATTTTTGTAATTCCTTTGCTTTGGGAATCTATGTGAGAAAGGGAAATGAACAGACAAGGAGAGCATATTGGTTGACCTGGAAAGTGCTAAACGAACGCAAAAAAAAACACAATGCACATGTCTTCTGTCCCTGGTGTTTTTGCATGTTCATTTTCAGAAAAAAGACACGACAGAAAAGCTTTTGCTTGACATTAAAATGACAATGTGCAGATGACCTGATGCTCTCCAGCATGCTGGAGCCTACGTTTCGTGAAGTCCTTGATCCAGCCTTGAAGACTTCCTGTGCACTGCCGCAGCCCACAAATGTTACATCTTCCTTACTCGTTGTGGAGGCATGCCTACAAGCGTGGCATCAGCGGACACATCTTCTGTGAGCGCTACGTGTTCCTTTACTACGGCTCGTACTTACAACATTCTTACTGTACATTTTATTTTGAATGCAACAGCACTGTACAAAAGTGCTTGTTATAGTTCAGCAGTAACAAAATTGGAACAGTTTACTGCTGTATTACAACTGTTGAGTGACCTGTAAGCCATCCGTAGTGCACTAAAGTTGGCTCTGTATTTGCAGGTTCACTGCCTGTTCATCTTTTAGTGTAATTTTAGTAAACATTGCAAACAATGAACCACTCCTTTTCAAATAGCACTCTTCCTGTCACAAACACATTTTGCATCGTGCTAGTTAAAACTTCAGGGATCTTAAGATGAAATATTTTCTGCCACCAGCCCTAGGAGCACTATTCTTCTGGAATGGGGCCTGAAGTCTCTCCAAAACCACATAGCCACACAGGACTTAGATACAGAAGTTAAAACGGCCATAAAAAGTATCTGCCTAAAACAACTGACAACCAGTCATCAGTCATCTAAGATCACAGGGACAACAAATCGAGTGGCACCATGGCATGGTGAAGGTTAGTACATCTATTCTACGATAATTTCTTGCCTGAGAATTGTACAACAAGGGCAGTGTAAAGTATTTTGTGCATATCGGCTTATTTTGAGCTCTTAACACATTAGTGTATTGCATTTCAGATGAACCTTCAACAAGCTCAGGGCCCAGGCAACCAGTGGAAGTGGCTCATAAAGTGTGGTGCTGTTAGAAGGGGCCAAAGGCTCGTGTACAAACATCTCAATGTCTCCTGTGACAACACTCTTATTTTGTGATATCATAAATAATGTGATAAAATATTAGTGATCAGCTTAAAAAAAAAAAGAAAAAAAGTTGGACCATTTTAAATGAGCTGCCATTTTTAGGGTTCCTGGATGGAAAAAGATCCCTCAGCTGCCTGGTCTGTGACTTTAATAATACAAGCTCACCATTATACGTACATGTATAACAAGAAACTAACACACAGAGCATTTAGTTTTTATTTTTCAATGTAGCCCCCCAGTTCTGACATTTTTTTTTTTTAGATCATTTGAAGGGGCAACTGTTAACCGTATCGGTGCTGGTGGGGGCAGACTGTACTGCAATACCGAAATCTTTTCTTTTTCCAAGAGTCCGCGCTACTGTTCTTCATATTCTTGCAAACTTTTTGTGTTTAGTGTAGCTGGTGCTATCACTACAGTATAGAGGTGAATCACCAGAAGCTGCATCACCTCATTACCTAATGCAGCACTGAAGGAAGTGATCTAGAAAGGTTCAACAGAGAGAGAGATATCACATGATCACATACTTGTTCGTTTTTAATGCCACAACAGCATTTACAGCAACATATGTATGTATTGGGTTTTCAAATAGCCTGCATGAGGGGTATGCAAATGTTTCAGAGGGGTAGGGTAACAAGTATTAATGTATTTCTATGCACAGAAACATTTGAGTGTATTCTAAAACTCTTTGCACACCCCATGATTGCAATCTGCCAAACTTGGGCAACTAAATGTTCAGCAGTAAGAAGGTCTGAATAAAGAGGTTGCATTCATATACTTCGTACATACGGATGTTTAAAACAACAAATCAACATTCTGACTGTGCAATAAAAAACTCCAGTTCTTTCAGAAGTCTACACAGCTTCAAACACCTTTGGCCTAACCCAAAACATTCTGGACACCAACTTGCAAGAAGACTAGTGGTTCCTTCGTATGTTTCATGTGGAAGACTGCACCCACAACTGCTACCCTATATCTTATAAGCAACAAAATGTGTTTCACACAACAGCATTCACCTCCAGTATTCAAGAAAAGAAAGAAAGAAAAAAATCAGATCAAGTAAAGTCAGAAACCTAGTAATCACAAAGTTTTATGCCACGCTCTGTACATTCCCTGTATCTACAGCATCAGAACAGTTCACGGAGTGTAAAAAAATACTGTTTACACAGATCCACCGACAACCCTGCAAAAAACTGTACAAACGCGGAACAGCGGCAGCCTAAAAAACTGTTAATGTGCCGCTTAGGAACCCCTAAAGGGAGTAAACATGAGGAATAGTGATGAGAATACCATAACTATGAGTAGTCCTTGGACAATCTGCAGGCCAGAGTACATGCACACACTTTTTTTTTGTCCCACATCACAAACTGCAAACAGCCAGCGCTGCACCACCTCGTTGTTCGTCTTTTGCGCGCGCTTTCCAAAGAAACCCCCCTGGTAATTGTTACGCAGCCCCACTTCTTACTGGGCTCGATGGTCTGTCTCCTATGCCAACACTAAATCTGCCATCATGGTAAATCTGCATCAGAAACTTTAGAAGGAGAAAATACTAAGTATTACACTACTAGTATGATCGCTTCACCCCCAACTAATAAATTGAAGATATCAATGACTATGACACGTTTTGTGCTTAAAGTCATTAAAAAGAAATTATGTCCAGTGTATGGAATGTGGGCGATCAACAACTCTGGCCCTTAGCTAATGGCATCACGGTGTTGAGCCAGAATCTGCATGAAAGTTTTTCGATTGATGCACATGTGGATGGCAGCGATGGCTTCAAAAAGCACTTCCGAGCCCAAATCCTCTGGGAGCTTTGTCAAAAACTGGGCCAGGTGGATGAAGTCCATGCCCAGCAACACTTCTTCATACAGACGCAAGATCCCTGCAACACAAGGTGCAACTAGCAATCAAGCACTTTTGCACCTGCCTTTCGTCACAGCAACAAGAACTTTACAATGCTCATTTTCATTACCATGAATTCCCATATTTCCAGCTTTCCCATTATCAAAAGAGGAGCAATGAGGGCAGCTTACCAAGAGCCGAACGAAAGAGAAATTCTTCACCATCACGCAGGAACACGTCCCAGACCCGACACGCCACGTCTAGTGGCAGAGACCGGCTGTACAACGTGTAGATCCTGCAGATAAACACCAGTCTCAACCCTAGCGAACAAAATACTTTGACAATCTTACCAGTCCACAAGGTAAAGGTCTGATGTTAGGCACTGGTCCTTGAAGTGGAGAAAGAGCTGTGGAAGGTTCTCTTCAAAGAAGTCGTCGTACAGTGCATAGTAGGCCTTCATCTGAGAGAAAATCTTATCTTTACTTCGTGCTAAATCAACCAGACATCAACCATTTACATCTACTTGCAATATTTTTAAGTCAAGGAAATTAACCTGCATTGAATAGCAAAATGCCTTAGAGATAAAAAAACATGTATTTAAAAAATCTTTTAATACATTTACCATGTCTGCTGACAAAGTTAAATCAAAATTTGATCATAGAGTACAGCTCCTCAGAAAATGAGACATGGCAGCACCAAGTGATGTAGACGAAGAAAGCCTTGAACAGTCAAGGCCCATTTATATAAGCTTAAAAATCCGGGAACAAATTATCCTCATGTACGGTTTTCATTTATCAAAATTCAGCGACTCTGACGAGAATTTAAGGGGACAGAAATAAAAAATGACAGTAATTAGGCTTCATTTATCCTGACCAACTTGACTCAGAGGGAAGGCTGATGCTGCTTCTTCACCATCCTTTCTTTGTATGGTGATTTTTCATGTCAGTGACCTACAATCTCCCCACTGGTCAAGTACAGTGTGGGATGCTCCCCTTACACATTGTGTCAATTTAGGGCATATTGATCAGTCCAGTCATTTGGCAACCTCTCAAGCGTCAGGATCTAGCAAAAAAAGTTTTTTTGTGGTTATTTACGGTATTTCTATTACGCCATTTCATTTATCCAGGTGCCGCGCTATCCGAATGTTTTCGCCGGTGATGGCCTCGTCTCGATAAATGAAGTTTGACTGAACTGTACAAACCTCAAGGACTCAAAAAGCTAGCTGGTGATGATCCATAATAACCTCGAGACAACAGACAAGTTCTTTTCAATTAAGTAGACTCAAGAGTTTTTATGCACCTTAAACAGTGGCACATTAAGTTGTTCAGAAATCCTGAAGTGCTTGAGTACCGTATTTTCTCGAATCTAAGACCAGTTTTTTTTCCAAAATCAGTAGCTGCAAACTCGGGGGTCGTCTTAGATTCGAAGTTCGGCGCCAAGAGATAGGGAGGAGGAGGAGAAAGAGCGA
>JARGYV010081669.1:0-29531 GCA_029532675.1 Ornithodoros moubata
CACGCACTGCACGTTACTAACGAGAACCAAAAGCCAGACACGATTGAAGATTCGTCACGAGGACGAGGAACCCCGACCATGAGATCCAAGCGTTTCATGAAAAGCCCGTTGGCACCAAATCGCTCGTGTTTGCTTTCGGGCATTCGCCATATGGTCCATGCGTATTCAAAGACAGCTTACCGATTGCTGGCGACATGGACCTGGACCCACTTCCTCCGCCTGACGAAGATCCGGACGGTGAGGGAATAGGTCTGAGGGGCGACACCCCTGGGTGGGGTGTGGAGGGTGGCGTTCCCGCCGCACCCCTCAGGGGCACGGGTGTCGAACTGCGACCCCCTCCACCCCCCGTGCTCCCTTCCTCCTCTTGAACGTTCACATCCTGGAAAGAAAATATTCAGTTGAATATGCTGAGAAAATCACAGACATCCTGCATGCAGTCGGGGTACCAAGCATTCAACCAAGGCATGCCACTGTCCCGAATATGTTCGGCAACGTGAGCAGTATTGTCATCAGCACGTCAGGAACGCGATGTACATATGTAGGAATAAAAGCTACATTTTCTATGCAAGTCATTTGCGAACGTCTCTCTAAGCAACAAACAAGTACGCGCAAAACAAAAGCGCATAAAACAGAACGCTGCGAACCCTTTATCGGCATGCCGCCTGAAACAACTGCCGCGAAAATTAAGAAACAGCTGATGCGCCTGTACAAAGCAGAAGAAATTCCTCGGACCTCGCCGGAGTAAACCAATAAACACTGATCGGGAAAAGACAAATGACAGCATGGAGAGAATGAAGTAAAAAGAAGGGGGGGGGGACGAAAAAAGTGCCCGCGCCAACGTACGACATGGCTCGAAACTAGGATAAAATGGACAGAAAAGAAACATGGGGAAACGATTATCTGACGAAAGCAATAGAAGGCAGGAAGAAGAAGCGTAGAAGTATAAATTCGAGAAGTGGGGGGAAAACCCCGGAAGCAGGACACGTTGGATAGTTCGTCCTCGCCAAGCGATGCGTATTTTCGCACGCGCCTTTCGCCGACCGCCGTGCGGCGTGACGGTCGCTGAGGGTGCTGCGAGTGCCCACAACCACATGTGATCCATCAATCACGAGGGCATTCTGAAAAGACCACTGAGCGAGTGTCGCTCTTTCCGAAAGTAAGCGTTACGTTGCCTTATTTCATCATTAGTCTGCAAGTGTCAACTGTCCGCTTAAATGGTGACGCTCAGTACGGCTTTCTCAGTGCTTCAGAGACGTCAGCTACTGCATGTTGCACACCAAAGGTATCACTTGATCACTGTCCGATCGTGAGCTGCGGAAACACGTGGTAACCGCGCGATACGGCATAGATCCTTGGTGCGAAGCCGCAAGCGTAAGGTAGGACAAAGTAGGGCACATTTCGCATTAATTCAACGATTGTTTCCAGCATGTGAGCCTTCATGCCAGCAGAGTGCTTCCCGATACATGCACGAGACGAACGTTTGGGTGAGACACAGTTTAAGTTCTTGTTTCTGTTCGATACGTCCATTTATTTTCATTGTTGTTAATATATGCTACTTCGATTCTATTTGTCTACTAATTTACTCTCACCGAGAAAAATATTCTGTCGTCGCCAATGTGTTTTCTTTTCTTTATTTTTGTATATAGCACAAGCTCTATGCTGGAAGCCTACGCTCTGAGGCCACAGATCCATTTGGCAAGACGTTCCACGGACAGTTAAGAGATATGCCCAGCTGCGGAGAATGACCCCCTTAAATGTCGTTCAGAGGTCTTGTGTACAATGAAACACTAGACGGCAGCATCGCCAGAAAGAACTCGCTATCGCTCCACGCATTAGTAAGGACGCCTGTGCATGGCTTCGCCAGACTCGCTCTCTTCCCAGCTGTGTTCGTCGGCACAATTTCCCCCAGCGAACTATGCGACAGATGCGGACCCAAATAAGTTTATTACATGCAAATCGCTCGCTACTGCATAGAAAGTTTGATGCGGACTCCGTCACTCTAACTAGATGGTAAAGGTCGAAAACTATGCATGCTACATAATGCAAGGCGCTATCAGACGGATTTTTCGCCATATCACCTTCGACCTTTCATCGTGTCGTCAGGAAACACTCGACCGGGATAAAAAAATAAAGCAATGATATCGACTGCTCTCGAAAGAAACAACAAAGATACGAAAACCAACTGTAAACACAATGGACATTGTGAAGGTGCACAGTCACGATTTCGAGACGCGCGCACAAGCGGGACAGGCCAAAACGCTGCGATAAAGACCACGTTATCAGTTCAAAAAGGTAGTTCTGGAATTGCTATCCATTCTATCCCTTAGAACTTCATTTTCCGCCCAGCCCCAGAGCGATGATGATGATGCCGCGTATCCCATGCAGGGAGAGAGCTCCATGTCGGCCATACATACATTGTAGGAGCTCTCCGTTCACGGTACTCACCACATCGCTGAGAAGTTCCTAATCCAAACGTGACCGCAAAGCGCATCTTTCGCCCATTCCGTTCCCAGGAGAGTGCCCTTTGTCGCGAATGATACTACAGACAAGCAGAAATATGTGAACTCCTTACAGGCGAGTCACCAACACAGAAAATGCGGCCATTTTTGCCGAGGGGAGAGCGCTCGTTCCTTCACGCAGCTGCAGATGGCGCTACGTGTAGGCACCGCCGTGCTGATTCGGCGATAGATTTTTTGTCCGCAGTTCCGTAGCTCATTTCCTGCTAATCAATTTTTCGAATGCGATACTTGAATGAAAATATCCTCAAAACTAACACGAGATTGAATATTTATCATCAGAAACACCTTAAATACGCTCCGACAGACAAAACAGATAACAGAAAGCACCCGAAGCCGAGCAAAAGGCTTCCAACTCGACAGCGGGCGAGTGGCGATAAACGCACAGAGGGTTGTCGAATACGCACTAGCAAACAGCAGATCGAAGTCAACCTACATTTGATCCGCGCCGCCAAAGTGTCCACCGTTCGAAATCGGTTCGCAGGCGGGCCGTTTCGAACATCTTAGGTGACCGAGACCGTCGGTGGGCTGTATGTTGCTGACGGAGGTCTCCTTCCTCGGCCGCGTACTGCCGCCATTTTGCTCGTCTGCTCTCCGGCGCTCGGTCTGGCTCAGTGCTGGCGAGACTGCTAGAGCTGGCGGAGCTTTGTCGCGCGATCGCGGAGACCGGTCGAAAAAAAGCGTTCGCATGTACGCCGCTGACGCACTACGCTTTGCGTCGTCTCGTTGGCCTTATTTTCACGAATATATGCCTCTTTTTTGCACCGAAATTCGAATTCATTCGCACTTGTCATTTGCTCCACGAACGACTGTTCGCGATTTTAGAATAAGCCATTGGATAAAATGCCATTTCATCTGTTTTCTTAATAAACCCCAGAGCATGAATAACTCAAATACTACATACTAGTGTGAGATTAATATTTGAGGACACTATAAAGTTCTTCCACGAATATGCGCAATATAAACGAAAGTGTGTGTCTTATTATGTTGTCCTTTTTCTCTTAGTCACCTGGCTTCATTTTTCTAAACCGACTAGTTCTTTCGTTCACCTTAGAGACAGTGTTCACGTCATTTACTTTCTCATGGAGGAGGATAGACAGGACATGGAGGAGGATGGGCAAACAAACCGAGCTTACGACCTGCTGATTCTTGAAATAAAACAAGAGAGCGGTGATAGACACACGGGAATGTTGTATGTTATCTCTGGAGTGCATCATGTGATACGCCTTGCGAAGCAACGCCTCTATTTGAGTATCCTGCTGCAGGTTACTCTGTTTCAGATACACTAATACTCACTAATGCGATGTTTGCATTAAGTTCAGAGACACCTTGGCCAGGGTGACGCCTCAAGAACTGGGAATGACTTTTTGTTTTTGTTTTAGAGTCTAATCTGCCAAACACACCATTACCGTAAACACAAGGCCCAACCTTTCGGCATTTCTCAACACCTTAGAGCGTCAACAGTTTTTCAAAGTCACAACGCCACGCGCAAAACAATAAATGAACGGGGAGCGAATGACTTCCTGGCAGCATTCGCGACCGACGAGAAGACCCGAGAAAGAAAAGGACAGTTTAAAAATACGGCCACGTAACGCGGGCCCCCGAAATAAAACCCTTTTTGCATCGCAGCTCGAGAAAAGAGCGATCCCACAAACCCACATGCAGAAAGATCAACGGCCCTGCAGAACAACATCGCCGAGAAAAAGAAAGAGATTCGCACGAAATGTTGGAAGGAAGAAGCAGAAATACACAGAAAGGTCGGCCCGCTACGGCTATAAATCGGCGTTTAAAGAGCTCCGATGCAAGGCAAGGCCGCCGACGCCTCCGTATTAGTGTTGTAAACGTCATTCATTCATACTTTCATTTGAGGTGTAGAGGGGAAAAGGAGGAGGGGATCGTTATCCTCCTCCCTTCCTTCCTTCTATCCGTGACAGCTTTCGTCGGCGACACGGGTCACTTTATATTAGACGGAAAGGGTAGGAGTCTGGAGCTACTAGATAAAGCGTTCGCGCAGGTACAATGTTGCGAGCGCTGCAGATTATTAATACGTCAGGCGAACGCGGTTACGATTTGCTGCGCCGATGCTGCTGTGGGGGATCGAATTGTCGTTTGAAAACGTTTTACGATTGCCGTCGAGATTCTTGGGCGGTGACATCGATCTTTTTCGAAGCGGACTTTCCAAGCTGTCATTTTTTTTTTTTTTTTTTAAAAGCCCGAAGTGCTCATGTTTCTCTAATACCGCAGTTTTGCATTGCATTCCCCGACTCTCAGCCTTGTTCGGAAAATGTTTCCGCCTGTGCAAAGCACCACATGGTGACTGTGAA
Organism: Ornithodoros moubata; assembly: GCA_029532675.1. Classification (NCBI taxonomy): domain Eukaryota; kingdom Metazoa; phylum Arthropoda; class Arachnida; order Ixodida; family Argasidae; genus Ornithodoros; species Ornithodoros moubata. Next base: position 4,841 of record JARGYV010081669.1, read on the forward strand.
AGGGAGCCGAGGGAAGTCTTTAGGATAGCATCACGGAACTGGTGTATGACTGTACGGCTAATCTGGGACAAATTTCTCCTTCATTACACAGATCAGGCGCACGGGTTGTCCTTCTGAGAAAGCTGGAGACGTGGCTGGCATCCTCTTCGTCCTGGGAATGCGGTAAGCACTTCGCTCGCTGGAAATTCTACAACCGAGACAGCAATAGGAAGAAGGAAAAGAGGGAGGAGACGTGTGTTTCCGCTAAACAAGCAACGTTTCCGCCTGCGAGAGTCCTCACGGGCATAATTGCTATCAAATGATGCATGACGATAAAGAGCATTAAAGGCAGAAAGGATAGAGCGCAGGCGAGTTGGTAGTTATGCATACAAGATGTACAGCATTCCCTGTATCCTGTCGTCATTTTTATTCCCGCATTCTTCAGGATTTTACGTCAAGATTAAGAGCCTTCCATTGCTTCAAAAAAATTCCCATCTTCCGCCAGCGTACAACATGCATACCGCACTGCAACAATTTATTGACGCACATCATGATTTGCATAATGGTCATGCCTGCTGAGAAAATCGAGTCACAGGCTACCAAAGAGATAAAAAGAAACACGGAGAGAGAGAAAAAGAAAATGCCCTGGCCAATCCAATCACGAGCACCATTTTGGTACTTTTTACTTTTTTTCCAAAGGCATTTCGCCATTATCTCCGCACGTGGAGTAACTCAGTCGTCGAAAGAATGTAAACAAACTGCGGCAGACGGTCAACAGACACAGATCCCGATTGAAGAGCGACACCTAAAAAGAGCGAGAGGGCCAGGGGGGAAATGAGGGAGAGAGAATGATCACAATGACAACAACAGACGCCAACCGGAACTCTGGCAACAAAGGAGCCTCACCGCAAACATCGATGAATGTGAACGAACGGACACAACAACGACGATGACGAGGAGGACAGACTGCGAAATAAACAAAACATGACTGACGCGAAGGTGGACGCGTTGGTGACTGATGAAAACGGCGCCGCTTGAACAAGCCACTCTGCAGACAGCAGCGAAACTTCGTAATAGGCGTATGGCAAAGTCTCAAGCAGCGAGAATTGATAGGGGAGACATCGGATAAAGACGACGTACACTTGTTGCGAGTTCTTTACAGAAGGACGAGGAGTTAAATCAAACCCTGACCCCAGTGGTCGAGCTCTGCGAGCGGCACGTCCCCACACTGGAAGGCCGAACAATGAAATCACCACTCTATCAACTCAATCCAGAAGAACACAATGAAACAAATCATTAGACACGAAAGCGAATGCCTTAAATCCATAGAGGAAAAAAATACCTGGTCAACACAACGAAATAGCCGAGGACGGGAGTACATTTTCAAATGGGGGGCGCAGGTAGTTGTGCATCGACAGGTGAATCGATTAATTAAGATTAATTGGAGAAGCGAAAGTTCTCGCAGCTATAGAACGATTTGGCCGGCCTTCCCCCGGATAATTAAGCGTCGCTTACGCTCGCGACCAAGCGAGGGGCAGAGAATGAAACGTTATATCCCGCTGCAGACACACCAGGGTCACACGTGCACTAGTCAAGTTTTTACATCAGACTGTTGCGTAGTAATCACGTAGTCCCACACGTTATGGAAAACACTGCCAGAAGAACAACGCACAACAGCCGATGAAATCCAATCTCCCTCCCAGCAAGATATAAAATCGACGACCTCAATCAGGTTTTGACAAGGCACAAGAGAGCCACACGTATTCAATTTTCCGATCCGAAGGAAGTAGTGCTATATTATATAAAGAGTCGCTAACTCACTCTGTCTTCCCCTCTTTCCGGCTGTCGTCTAAATGAGCTGGCCTAATTTGTTTATATACTCAAATTTACGATAAAACCACTATTGACATACCAGTGTCCGATGCACGATGGGTAAGACAAACTTTGACGGATGACGTCTTCGCAGGCGATCGTGTTCATTTCCCAATAACACCCCACTCACCCATTCAAACAGAACACGAACACGATAGCGGTAAGACTGGATAATAAATATATAAAACGAGTGATCCGCAACTAACGAGTACTTTGTGTGTATTACTTTTTTTTTTTGCCTTTACCGCCTTCATTTGCCCTGTAGTACACAGTACACGACCAGCGCTGAAGGCCACACACATACACACACAAAAAGGAAACGAATCCGTCGGAGCGGAAATTTTATTGACTACACTCGAAGCTATAAAAGCCCTGAAAGACAAGCCGTCCGAAAAATGCATCAATCTGCGCGCGCCACACACCCTCCGAACATTCCGAACGCACGCAAAAAGAAACAAAAAAGCACTGGCTGCATTTTCCGTCAGCGATTTCTCATAATTTTGCGAGAAGAAATTTCGTCGTCTGTTTCAAAGTGTTAGTGTTTTTTTCCCCTTCCCTTCCTCCGAAAGCTCGCCAGCGCTGCATTATTCCCGAAACGGGGTCGCTAAAGAATGTGGCTGCTGTAGCCAAGATAAAACGCCGAGAGCGCTCAGCAAAAGAAATCTCCAACTGTGTAGAAGGGCAAAAAGCAAACGCAAGAGCAGCAGCAAAAGCAGGGCCCGAACGACAGCAGCGGCAGGCCTCGCTGTCTGCGATACTGGCGAGAGCTTCCCTTTCCCCTCCATTGCGCAGGAACCAGCAACCCACTCGTCTTTTTTCCTTCTCCCGCATATATATCTTTTTTTTTTTTTTTCTGCGCGCGAGGGGGACACCATAACCACTACTGCCATCATAATAATCATCTCCGATCCCCGTTCGTCCTTCCAGAATTCCACCGAAGCCTTCGCTGCTCCCCTCCCCTCTTTTTGTTTTTTATCTCTCTTCGGCTCTTTTCTGACATCCCAGCAGCAGAAGTTGTGCAGCTCGCCCTGAGGGCTCTTTCCCACCGAGCATACAGCGGCGTTCAACTTCAGTACAGAGAGAGAGGAAAGGCTCAGCAAGAAAGAACGACGGACCAGCGAAAAAGAAAAAATGAAAGGAAAGCACGCGCGAGAAAACAGCCCAGCCAGCAGCCCTCCATTTCCAACGAAACAGGAAACGAAGTCACGGACAGCAGGCAAAACTTTTTTAGATGGAGAGCGCTCGGAGCTCCTCGGCGAGCGAACGCCCAAAACGACGGCGCAGGCGCAAATTTGCTTCGTTGCCCAACTAGCCAGCCAGCCCGCGTACTTTTTTTTTTTTTTCCCCTTCTTTTTTCCCGCCGTTCTTTCTCGTCAGCTCCGAAGTTTCTATCTCTTCCCCGTACTACTCTCTCCCTTCGAGCGGGAAATGAAAAACCGGGCCTCGCTGAGGGTAAAAACGGTCATGCGTAGCCAGCGGAGAGGAGTGTGCTTGCTCTGCTGTTACGACGACGGCAGCAGAGAACCCGCTTTCCTCCTCGCCCTCCTTCCATTTATCAGGAGCGCTGTCAATATACATACAAGAACGACGTCAGAGCTCCGGAGAGGGGAGGAAAGAAATCTCCCTCTAGCCTCGAACCGGGCCAGTCGCTAGCCTCACAGCGAGGCTCAACTCTAGTCGGTGCCCCTTTGTGAGCCGCTCCTCGCTAGCCTCTCTACGAGGTGCGTCTCTAGTCGACGTTGATGGAGGGTGGAGGCGAAAAAAAGCATACTCGGCATGCACGCAGGCGGGCGGGCGAGCGGGCGGCGGACGGCCCGGAGCGCAGGCATTATATCTCTCTATATCCCAGAGCACGGGGTGAAGAGGAAAGAGACGGATCTATGTACGTACGCAAGGGAGAGGGGACCTGGTCTTTTCCAAGCAGCAGCGCAGAGGATACAGCCGGCTCTTTCGCTGGCATCCCCTTAGTAATTACTGGCGGGGTTTTGGAGTGAGGAAGATTAAAAAAAAGTTATGTCCCTTCCCTTTTTATTCTCTTTTTCCTTCTCTCCCTTAATAAAAGCACACACTTCTTCCAGCCCAGAGAAGAGAACGTTTTATACTGCTGCGTTTGCGACGCTTGGAAATCCGTCTTTTAAAGAAACGTTCTCTGGGACAGGAACGATCGTCGAAAGGGGGGAAGAGGGGTCTTTATCATCCTGATTTGTTTGCCTCCCCGTAATTTTTTTTTCTTTTAATCTTTCCGCGGAACGCGTAATAACAAGTTGAAGGACGGACCTCAAACTGCAACCGTTAATACACAGAAAAGGTTATTTATTAAGAGTGCTAAAAAGTATGGCGGTGATGGCATGTCATAATATGTATGTCCCTGGCATACCGTCTCAGAATTTTATACTTTAAATGTCTCGTCCCTATTGTAAAAGTATAAAATGATGGACATGACTACTTATACAAAATTACCGGAACACAAAAAATTAAGAGAAGGTAAAATTGTCATCGAAGGCAGAACAAGAAATGGAATCTCACTAGAAATGCCACTTCGATGTTACACGTCAGTCATTCTGCCCCTGGCGGAACTTTGCAGGTAAGCCATTTTAACGCTGAAACAATGCGAATTTAAAAAAAGCGCGACTGTTCAGCAAACGCAGGGAGCCGTAGTATCTGATAACCGTCAAAATTACCAGGCAGCGAAAAGATATGAAAAAAATAATAAAAACACCATCGCGGAAGCTCATTGCACAAATATTTCCATAGCCTTGTGCATCCCACGCAATTACGTAGCCCGAGGAGAAAAAGAACACTGTAAATAGTCAGCTCTCCCTGTGTACAAAAAAAAAAAAAATACACATACAGCAAATGAGACAGGGAAGAAACCCAAGCAGATTGTTCGGAACTTGGTTAGGAGGGCATAATCTGTTGAGCGCCTCGCAAAGTGGGCAACCAGGCAAGCGGGCCACATGACAGATGAGCCTCGTTTGCTTTTCTTTCTTTCCTTCGTTCTTTCAACGGGGAGGTGCTTTCGTTTCGTTTCCTGCGAGTATTCACGGTCAATAAACGTCCCGTTGAGTGAGTAATATACCTGTGGTCAGGGGAAGGGACCGCATTCTACCCGATGGCCCAGTGCGAACACCTGCACCTCGCTTTTCCTTTTTATCTTCTTTCCTATTACGCGCGCTACGAGCATGTCTTATTTTTTGAAAGAAAACGGAAGTAATTGTCGTGGTGGTCGTTGGCCGTCAGAGTCCGAGATCCAACTTTTATCATTCGGACACGTGACGTCATCGCGTCTGGCATCCCATTAAAATACCGGAATTCCGAGACTACGAATTCTAAGCAGTTTATTTCAATGTGAAGGCTTTATAAGTTGATTACGGAGCGTCGAGTCGCTGGTTCAGAGCTAGCTGCGGGAGTAGCGTATCTGCGCTTGGGAAAGCTGAAAAACGCAACGTGCTGTTATCCAGAAACACGCACCACGGCAGCTTGTACTCCGAAGAACACGGGAACCGCGGGTTGTAGTGCAATGAAAGGACAAGCACTTTACAATTAGCAGGGGAGACCTGTTCCACGTAAACGAGGGTCATTGTAACTTGGATCACCCGGTACACATAGAACGAGCTACTAATAAAAAAAAAGTACCTCCTCAGTACATGTACGACTTGGCTGATCTCACCTTCACGCTTCAGTAACATTCAAATTTAAAGGATACTGTATTCGCTCGAATTAAATACACGTATATCCAATAAACAGGATCCCCATTCGAAACGCAGGCGGTGACAAAAGCAACCCCTCATCGTTTTCTGCTCCAACTACCGATCCAACTTTTCATGGCATTCGGTAACCAAAAACAAAGAGGATAAAACACGCACACAGCGCGGCATCCTCGGGGGAAGGGGTGAAACACGGACGCAACTTTTATTCTCCTGAGCAGGGCGACACCAAAGGCCCATCTCCAGCGCTTCTCTAATTACGTTCATCGATTTTATACTCATATCTCCTAAAAGAGAGGCCGTACAAAAAATGTGGGTGGGGAGAAACAGCAGCAAGAGCAAAGTTCGGAGTACAGCAGCCACATCGCGATACGCATCGCGACTTCCCGCACGCGCGCTCATCCAACGCGCATGCGCCGGCGTCGCCATGGCAACGGCAGACACGCGCGTACGCTTCGCGTTGTTCCCTCTCTTTCGTTCTGTTCTCCTCAATCCGCTCTTGCGCAACTCCAATAACTTCCCTAATGGCATTAAAGAGAAGGTTCCGAGGAGGAAACAACTCTCTCTCTCTCATATATATCTATATGTATATAAATTTTTCTTCTGTTCCCTTCAATTCTTTCTGTGCATGCAGCAAGCTTCCCCCGGTCTTTTTGTACCCTTCCTGTGTTCCAATGTCGCGCCTTCCTTCCGCGAGAAGCGCGGCAAGTTTTAATTGAATTAATGAGATACCGGCCGGGAAACACGGATACAGAAAATAAGTAGCGCGACAGAGGCAAAGAAAAACAAAAACAAAAAAGATGGGGGTTGTGTGTGTGTGAGAGGGAGTAGCGTAAGTGAAAGCCTCACAGCCGCGCCAAGAAAGAATGCTCAGATTTGTCGTTTGCAAACTTCCTCCTTCGGCTGGCGAGTCAAGCGAGAATGTCTTTCGACGCGAGCGAGCGATTTCCGGATGAACAAGTGGGCGCAGCAGAAACGTTTGAAAAGTTACAAGCTAAGCACGTATAAGTAGAAAAGTGCATAAATGGTGTGCTGGTGTTCTGTAGACTTATGAATGAAAGGGGGGAAGACGCTCAAATGAAGAAGTAAGGTTACCCAGCCGAGCATCAAGGGTCGTACCGTGGAAATTTTAACTGTAGGAGGGTCGCTGGAAGCGAAGCTACGAAGTCATGTCGAAAAGTAACAAAGTATCCGTGCGCACAGCGAAGTGCGTGTCCTACGCGTATCATTATATTAGAAGGCAAAAAATAAAGTGGCTGCATTAGCAATCAAGTAGAGGATAATTACAGGAGGCGGATAAATGGGGCCACACAGACACCGGGTGCAGGTCATTAGGAGGAAGCTCTGCCGAGTTGTCTGATGCGCGCTGGAAATTACCCCGTGTACGGATTGGTAGCGCACAGGTAGCCTACGCACGTGGTTGAAACTCCGACGGCCGGTAAAGGCATTTTTTTCGCAAACGATGTACACCTAACCAACCGCTCAACGGAAGGAATGCTGCTTAGGTATATACCGCAGGTACACGCGGTTTCGCGATTCGAAAACGTGAACCCATTGCTCTGTGCAGGACCTGAAAAGGCTTGGAAAAGAGATGAATGAGGAGGAGAGGGTGCCGAAGACAACAGCCAGTCTCGCACTTTTTGGGACGCGCGGTTCTCCAGTCGCAAAAGACAGGAAGAGCTTGGAAAAAATAAAGAATTGAAAGAGATCTCCAAAGTCGTTAGGAGAAAACCAAACCAGACAAGAACCGTTTCCAGGTCCTCGGAGAGTACATTAAAATCGCATCTAAAACACATCGTGCCACTTGTTCGCTCCATACCCTCTCCCTCTTTTACTTGTCTTCCGAAGGAAGCTGCTCAGGACAGGCGGCCCCACGAGTCGATGAGACGGAAACGTGACGGACCGCTCTTTCTGCTACTATTGATTAGGCAGCGATTACGAAATGAAAGCGCGCCACGAGGATTGTCCGACGCCTGCGAGGTTGACGGCTCATGGTCATGACACGCCGCTCTTACTACTTGTGAGCCACTACACAGTGAAAAATACCTCCTTGGAGTTCCAGTACATTGTGCTGGAACAGAAAAAAAAAAAACAGGAGACTTACAGATTGCTGCGACGAGTGCTTTTGTTGGGACGACGTTGAACCTGCTGACGAAGGTGGACCTCCACCACCACTACTACTGCCACCTCCTGATTGAACAGTGCTCTGACTGGGTGGGTAGAAACCCGAAGATGGTGGGTGCGAATTTGCGGTGGCCTGACTCGAGGGGGGCCCCTGCGGTGACGCTGGGGCGGCTCCGCTCGACGGAGGGGGTGTCATCTGAGGCTGTGGTGAAGGTTGTGGTGACGCTGAAGGAGGACACGGACTCGGTGAGGCTGATGGATGCGATGATGGCACACCGGACGACTGCTGATAAGGGCCACCAGCCATCTGCGAGCCCGACACAAAAATTTAAGTTTTCCCAGGCATCCCATGCCAATAATCCCAGCAGAGCTAAGACATGGAATGTACAAGTCATGACGGAGGTTTACCTGTGAGGGTTGACCGTAAGAGCTTAGAGACATGGGGGGCCTCGGGTGTTGTTGGGGAGAGGGTCCGGGGTAGGGCCTCTGCTGCGGATACTGTGGGGAGTACTGTGGAGACGCAGGGGGGCCACCAGACATGTACGGCCGCTTCACTGGAACCGCCCCTCCTGCTGAGCTTTCGTGCATGCCGCCACCAACCTGAAATCAGACACGTGTATACGGGTCACACAAATTATCAGCCCATGCACCTGCGTACTATATGAGAAAGGAAAGCTCAAACTGTAAGAGTTGGACATTCTGTGCAAAACCTTGCTTATATGCTTTCCCTGTGGCGCATTTGAAGAAGTGTCAAAGGCACGGCACAGACAAAAATTAATATTACTCGGGAAAAAGAGAAATCGAGGGGGCTAACATCTGTGCTGAATCGTCTACATGTTACAATCTCGAGTTTGCGGGGCTTTTCGATTGGCGAGACAGGCGCAGAACGGACTGGCCAGTTTACGATCTTAAACACGCATCATCATCAGAAAGGGTTCGAACAAGCAGTTTTTATCGGCGAGGTTCATTTCGAGAAACAACAACAGTTTTCCCCCCGAAAGCATAAAAGTCGTTGTGCGGAACGCTTTTACAACCACTGCCAGTTTGGCCCCCTTTTCTTTTTGCAGTCTACAGCACGTTGTGTTCTCTCTGTCGCTCGACTCCTGCACCGATCTGCAGGCTGTTGCACAAACATGTTCACGCGATCCATTTACGTCAGTGGCCTCGTGCGTTCGATCATCGCACGCCCATCTCATCAATGAAATCAAATACGGGATGCGTTCTCCACGCCCCAGCCCTTTCTCGCCACCGCACACAGTTCTAACAGGGCCGTAAATCACTCCGTTTGCACAAGCCGATGCAAAATGGATCAGCTGACTCCCATCTCCACATGCGGAAAAGAATGACGGAACCCGGAAGGTGAACGAACGACCTTGCAGTCAAGAAAAATAAAACAGCAAGATGAGAGTGACACAAGCAAAAGCATATACAAAGAAAAAAAAAGAAGCCAGGCAGAAACAGGCGCACATAAAAGAGAACGATGAAGCAAGAAAAGAAAGAAAAAAGCACCAGCAGAAGGGCAAAGCCGATATTTCAAACATTTCTCTCTTTCTGGGGGGAAAGCGTCAAGGTCGTCTGCTATGCCCCTCCCCACACTTTCCCTTTCGAAACCGCCTGGCCGAATCGCAACGATGCAAACATAAAAAGAACAAGAAGAAAAAAAGACAAGAATAAATGCAAACGGCAGAGATAAACGCTGAGTAAAAACGGAGCACAAAAGAAAAACGAAGGAAGAAACGAGAGCAGAGGAAAGATTGAAGACGACGGTGTGAAGCAGACGACAAAAAGCACAGGCTAAGCTAGGGGGCGCTACTCGTAAAGGAGGACAGCGGTAACTAAATGCCGGTACACAAAATCAGTCGTTGGCCACACCGCGAGACCATATAGACGGCCATTCTTCCACCGGTCTGTGGGCGGATTGTGGCCTTTTGGAACACTCTGTCGTATTTTCCGTGTCAAGAGGCGCTTCTGCAGATACCACAGCTGTTTGTTGCCGATGCATTCGTAAGTTTCAGTGGCTGTGTACTGGGCCACTTGAGGCAGCCAGTAAAAGGGAAAGAACGAACGGCACACGTCGAAAACTGCCAAAACCAACAAGACCAATTTACGTGAATATCGATACTCTAATATCTAAGTGTTTCGCTTGGTCTTTTGTGTACACCACACCACTCGAATAATTAAAATCCCCCAACGACTTGAGTCGCCAAAAGAAAGCACCTTAGGCTTGCACCACTAGCAGCACAATATACTGAAAGTCGGATGCATTAGGGGTGGACGGGTTGATGAAGGTTACTTTTGAAGTTCGCAGCACATCTGATAAGACTCCTGGCGACCACCTCTATTGCACCTGACTTTGAGTACATTGTGTTGCTTGAGACCTCTGTAGTAGAAATTTACTGACTTACTACACAGAAAGAGCCAACGACAGAGACATAGAGCCAACGAAAAGAAATGTAGCTGTCACAGTCATCGTAAAGCCCATCGTGAAAGGCTCCACGAAGCTCCAATTCGACAGCAGGATTGTTATGGCACCACATCAACCGAAACCAGCAACAACAGAACTGCGGATATCGTCTTCGTGATGCTCCGAGACACGCAGAGGGATCGAACCCTAGACGACTCAATCTAGAGGCACCGCCGCGGAACGCTACACCAAACCACTACGCCACCACCGCACTGCACGGTGAAGCAGCGAATGACAGTATTTACTTGTACGGATGACGCGTACCTCGACATCGCAGGCTCTTTTGTACCCTTTCGACAGTGCGGCTGCAAGTGCATTAATTCAATGCTGCCAGCTGCGACGGTATGACGTTCTTATGTTGTTTGTAGCGAATACTGCCACGAGTGGCTTCTGGACATGTTCTGTCGTGCGATATAATATGACAGTGAGAAAGATCAGAGCGCTAATTGTGTAACGCGAGAGATGTTAGGAGGCTTGACGCCCGTCAAAACAAGGCCACCATTCTCCGCTCTGTCTCTGGGTCATTATGTTAATATGCACTACCAGCCTGTCTTTATTCCACCGTTACTACTCTCAGTCAACACCTAGGCTTCTACAAGCAGGATTTATCCGCCTCCAAGTCTGGCTAGGATTTAATGAATGAATGATACACATGGGATTATCTGCGCTTTTTTCTTTTTAATCCAGTGTGGTCATGAGTTGCATACAGATGTGGATATATGGAGAAAAGACAATAGGAAGGAGCGGGAGACAGGTAGGTTAGGGTGCGCCCTGGGACGACTTCATGGGAAACTATGCCGAGAGACGTCTGGAAAGTCAAAGGGGAACCCAGGGAAACAGTACAGCCCACGGTGGGATTCGAACCCACTGCCTTTTAGTCTAATAACCAGTACATCTCCTGCTAATGAATATCAACAGATGTATCCAACAATCGTCCTGGTCTTTATCAACAGGAGATGTAGTGGGGCGGGAAAATAATGAAATGACAGAGTGGAGGAGGAGGAAAATAACGGATTGCACAGCCGGAGGGTGGGAGATACTATTTACACTAAAATAAAACAGCTTGAACGGGCCAGACGCCGGAGAGCGCATGCCAAACGAAGAACCTTGGCACTGGTGGCGGTGATACTTTGTTATTTACCGAGCTTCAGTTATTTCTCGCTTTTTACTGCGTGGAAGGCCAGTGCTGAACACGTTGTTTGCGGGGAAGCTAGGCGGTGTGCCATTTTTTAAAATGCGTAAAGGTGTTCACTGTTGGTAGGCATGTGCACTGGAAAATTCTAAACGTGTTTTAAATGCTGATTCCTTGATTAGTGAAATTATTTCACTATCTCTGCAGATTTTAATGACTTTATTCGTCAGATGAACATTTTCAAAGCATGATAACTTTTTGTAACTTGAAACCGGTGAATTCGTGCTTTCACCACAATCGGTGGTTGTAATGGCACGGTTTGGATGTAATGGTGCCTTGGATGTACTGACGTGTCGATGGATGATCGGGATGGTTCGCGGAAAATATGGCACCAAGCACAGGGTAGAAAAAAAAATGGTCCCAGATCATATGTCAAAGGTCAGGTCTATGGCACATCGAGGACGGGCCTACGTTGAATGACGCCCGTTCCTGACAAAGGTTCGCTAAGTGGCATTGAGGACATATTTCTCACGTCGAGCATGGGTCTATGTTCAATGATGCCTACCCGTGACAAAGTTTAGGTTAGTGGCATCAGAGCCATGTCCTCATACTCAGCGTGTATAGCTCGACTTTTAGCTCCATTAAATACATTGAATGAGATAACAGTTTGCGTCTCTTTTTGTGCGTTCCGTGCCTCTCGGTTTTCCATCCTGTTTGCGTTAGATGTAACAGTACACTGGATGTAACGGCGCGTTGGACATAAAGGCACGCTGGATGCGTCGTCTCGCTTCCGGATGTACTGGCGCGTTGGCTGCAATGTCATCAAGTGGAAATCCCAAGGAACGCAAGAAAACACGTCGATACCGAAGAGAACCAAAGAAACAACAGCAGCAAAGGAACAGTACTTTCTGTTCATTGGTTAAATTTAAGCGGCAATAAGGGAAAGCTACAGGCGAAATCGCCGACGCTTCCCCTCAGCTCCGGCCACGTCTGAAGACGTTGTAATTCACTGTTTCCGCAGCGTTTACGACCTTCCTGACACGAAGCGACCCCTTTTCACTGAGCTCATCACTGAAGGGCAGACAGTGAGCGAATGCCGAAGCAGCACTTCCTTCTGCAGCCAACGGCGCATACAAGCAGCCTCATTCGGAGCGACTCATTTTCAATTCCGGAAGTCGCTCTCCATAAAGCACACGGAGAGAGCGAGAGGAGGAAGGAGAGGGATATATCATCAATCGTGTCTCTGGGTGACCCAATGAAAAAGCCTAATGGAACGACGGCGCGGACCATAAACAAAAGAGCCGCTCAAGGACGCCCAAGGTCGGACGTTGCCCTTCTGCTGGCCGCAAAAGCCATTGTTCCGGCGGTTTCACGAAGGCGGAGGCCGCCCCTGCAATCATCACAGGAGGCCACTAGGCGCAGAAAGAAACTTTAAATAGGCGTCATGGCAGAACGAGGCTGGATGAAGGGGGTGGAGCTCTTGGCAGCGGAATGGATGAAGCAGATTGAGAAGACGCGAAGGTAATAGAATTTACTTTGTCCCAATCAAGAAAGATTCTAATTTAGATATTTTTTTTTACATCTTTCTGTTCTGTTCGAACCCCATACGTTCATCCTCATTTGTTTGCTTCATAGTCATTCAAGTGTTAAATATTCATCGCCCCCCTCAAAATATTCCGAATCCAGAACTTTCTCCCGGAGGCTGCCTCTCAACCCATCACCGACCAACCACCCGCGATAGCGACCATTATCGGCGGCGACAGGCGGCCAAACGCTTCCACTTTTCGTCGCCTCGACTCAACTCGAGGAGCAGAATGCACACAAAAAGTGACCTTTACTTCCTGTTCGCTGCTACTTCTCCGGCGAACTACAAAAGCAACTTTGATTACAGCGCCCAACTGACATTCAGCACATGGCGCTAGTCATACGCCTTTATGAAGGTTTCTACTGGGTTTTAGCTTTTTGAAGTAAGCGACCGCGCGAATACCTTTTCTCTCGCTCTTCCTTTTCAAAGTCAGCACATGTTTTACAAGTGCATGAATATAAAGAAGCTGCATCCTTCAGTCCGTCAGTCATCGGAACCGTTGACAACATACAATCATTACGGCTTGGCTAACGCCTTCGATTTCAAACACATTAGCTGCGCACAAGTCTGCGTTTCTGGCAAGACATCACTACGGAACTAACAATGGGACATGGGGCAAAGTAACTAAGGTAACTAACAAACGAACACAGTGAAACCAAAAGCGCCAAACGACAGAGTCGCGGACATTTCGAGGGAGGACCGGTAGATAGCAGATATCCCTGCAGCCTCCGCGTTGCCATGTCAACAGATGATGCCGCGCTCGGGCCAACTCTCACGGAATTGACGAGTGCCCTCTTGGTGCAACGATGCATGCAATCTCCCCAGAAGACAGACAGACATCGCCGCCCATCTGTCGGTGGCAGGTGAAACTCGCCTCGGCATCAGCTTTCGCAGCGCGGTTCCGTCCGCCTTCGCACGGATCAACGCAGACATCAGAAGACGGGAGGAAGTTGGAGCGACAGAACGGCGGAGCCGTACGACACGAGCACATTTCATATCCGAGGTCATTTCGCGTATTTTAGCCGGGCTACCTCGAAATTCTAAAAATAAGTAAAAATTTTACGTCGCCAGGCAACTGCGATCAACGCGGGTTCCAAACTCTCGAGAAAGAGCCATTACCCTCTGCACGTCTACACACTCCACCAGCTTAATTTTTTTCGCCTTCTATATGATATGGTGTGGCACGCGTACGACACTCATTCACCATTCCAATTGAGCCCGTAAACAAAGCGTCGGCAGCACGGGAAAAGCATAATGACAACTACGCCAATGCCTCAACATGTACATTGTATTTCTTCCCATTAACCCACTTGAGGTGCTGACCTCTGTGCGTCACGACTGCAAGTTATCTGCTCCCTTGTCGTCTGCCAGAAAATCAAAGCGGCGGCCTTCTTCTTTTTATTCGTTGCGATTTCTTTCGTGTTTCTTCTTTCCTTTCGTCTGCCACGATTTGTTTTGACGCGTCTCCCTCGGTTACGGCGTCCGAAGATAAAAACGAAAGAAAAAGCAAAGTACGTAACAGACACACCTTCTCCCGACCTTGAAAAATGAACTCAGTCATCCTAATCATGCCAAGGAGGAGGAAAACAAAAATATAAACCGTAGAAAGACGGAAGGATAGAAAAAAAAGGCAACAAATAAAAAGAAAGAGGGCGGCGCAAAGTCGTTTCGCGCGCAGCGACCAATTCAGCACGGAATAAAGAAAACGATGGGGCACGATGATCTTTTCTCTTCGTGTTTCCATTCATTGAAACGGTGCTATATACGTCACAAGATGGGCTGCACGCCGGGCACGTGCTCCGTGCCGCCCATTCATTTTCCTGCACCTCTTTCGCGGCTCCACTTTTTCATCCGCCGTAGACTGGAAGGATTTCCTTCTTCGGCTAACGCGTGAAAACTATAACTCATCACCCTGAAGGGAAGTGCAACGAAAGTAACACCGCATCACTTACGTGTGGTTTGCAGTCCTAGGTACTTCGGTACTATGTACTAAAACTACGCGGCAATGCCCAGACGTACAGGTAAGCTACATTCTGGGTGAATTTCGAACCTGTTTCGTCCACCTGCTACTATTTGTTTCACCCCCTCGAAAGTAAAATCCTTTATTACTCACGCAGCCCGCAAGTTATACGTGTAGAACGTGGGCACACGTTGCTACACTTTCCTATTCCGTGTCACGCTCCAAGCAAATGACCGGACGCGAGTTGAAGTGCTGAAGGAGAAATGGAAGCCGTCGCACGTAAGCGGCGATACACCGTCCAAAAAACAGGACGCATTTTGAAGAACATCGTGCGAGCAATAAATTTCTCTCCGATAATAGCTGCCTTATCTAACGGTCTAACCAAAAGGTTTGGCAAGACCTGGTACGAAGTCTTCGGGTCGCAGTAACTCCGTTGCGCTTCCGACCAATTTGCTAATAAGGGCAACGCTTGCACCTCGGAGCAGTTGAAATCTCCCCCGTTCAGCATCACAGATCAGGTTACCAACTGCACTACCTAAATGTTTTTTTTTGTTTTTTGTTTTTTTTTTTTAGACAGATTGCACGTTGAACCAAAGCATCTACAGTGCAGGAGGAAATGGCGGCAAGCACCTTTGCTGCAGTGCAATGTTCATTGAAAAGAAAAAGTGCACGTTCTCGTCGCAGTGCATCTTTCTTTTTTCCTTTCTTTCATTTTTCTCTCGTCTACGTACGTGCGCACACAGCAGCTGCTGCTGCTATACAAATGGAGGGCTAAATTCTACTGCCGTCGAGATCGCAATTTCAAGAACCAGTTACGGTCTGCTGAGGGTCCCTCATACTCTTTCGAAACCCAAAAAGTGCCGCACTAAACCTTCCTTCAAGCGAAGATAGTGGGTCACGGAGATGAGAATGAAACTGAAGTGAAAAACAACGCGCATATGGTATACTTTAGTTTCTTGTTTAATAGCAAACCAAGCTTCACAAAGCCCTGGACTAGAGCTTTTTGTTGCTTTTCTTTTTATCACTGCCCCACCGTCTTGCAACAGGATTAATCCTTCCTTATTTACATATTTCCCTACCGTACTTAGTGCCGCTTACTAGACACCTTATCAATGCATCGTAGACGCGGTCACGTCGGATTCCCACGCGCCACGAAGTAGGTAGGCGTCACTTTGCCCAGGCGAAGCGCTGAAGACAAGCGAGGAAACTCCTGGTAACGTAATCTATGACGTCACTCCGAGCGTCCCGAACCAGGACGACACCGAGGGCATTGATCCAGAAAAGGCGTTATATACGAGGCATCGTCAGCAGACACAAACAGCTGAAAATGATCGCCGGAAGCAGAAATCCACTGCCGTTTCCTTTTCCCACCCAAGCAGACGACGAGACCATTACGTCAAAAACCGATGCACAACAAATGAAGAGACAAGTATATATATAAAGGAGAGACAAAAGCCTACAAGACGAAACGGTCCACGCCTACATCAGCGAGCGGAAAATAGACAAAAAATAAAGAGGGAGAGCGCGATGAAAACAGAGCTCGCAGACGAGAACCTTCTCTCGCCCCTTCATGTCTTCTGTGTTCGCTCATTCTGACGAAGCAGAAGACGAAATAAAGAAACTGGGTCAAGTTCAGCCTTCCTGACATACGGAGGGCTGGTAATGTGCATATAAAGACCAAAGTAACACGCCACAAAGAGTACAATAGAGGCTTCCCATTTTTTGCTGTTTGTTTGGGAAACCCCTTTCGCAAAGGAAAGCAATCTAGAAAACAAATGAAGAAAAAGAAGGCCATACCGTTAACGAGTAAATGCACTAAGTAGTAGGCGGAGTCACCAGCAATTTCTTTTTTTTTTTTTTTGTCCTTTCTTGATGTGAAAGGCTGCATGACTACGGGCAGGGCAGTAAACATCAAGTGGAGAGAATAAAGGACTGGAAAAAATGTAGGAGGCCTGAAATCCGAAATCTCCCTATTCCGTCATTTACTGCACGAAAGCTTATCGGCGGTCGATTGTAACAACAGTCCCTGATAAGGATGGTCGAACGGCATTCTCAATTGGAAGAGGATATCGTAAAGGGAGATGACTCCAAACGATTAAAGATAACGAAAAAAAAAAAAGGTATAAAGGACAGTGGTGGACGATAGAGGTAAACAGATTGATCCGAGTTCCCTTTGTGCTATGCAGCTCGCCGAAGCATAAGTAGCAAAGAGACAAAACACATGGCATTACCATAACACCGGACGGTACATTGTAGTGCTTCGGTTGAAACTTGATATAGCACACAGCTGCACACTTCACTATTGCAAGAAACAGAAAGTCTATTTGTAACGAAGTAAAAAAAAAGAAAAATAGAGATGCGGAGTTAAACAACGCCGGAGGACGCGTTTCTCCTCAATGTTAACACGACTCCTTTCCATCATACGATGCTCAGCAGACGACAGGGACCAGAGCTACGAGCTAACTATGGTACGCAAGCTTATTTATTGCTTATTCCTCTTCCTAGTTTATCCTGTAACACTTTCGGAGACCACCTTTTTCTTTGCGCAGGAAAAGCGAGACGTCGTAACCACACCCTTATCATAGATCTTTGTTAAAGAGAGAGACTATGCGACAAAAGCTTCAGACAGTTTGCTCTTCAGCAGACAAGCATTGTCTTCGCCGCTCTCCCATTGTAGATTAATCTCGTCGTTCGCGTGCTCCATCGACAACTGCAAGGACGTCTTTCTCAATGCGCCCGCCGTGCTGCATGCCGGCTCAACCGACTATTTGGAGTCCTCAGGATAGCTCTTGAAGAACACATTTCCGGCAATCAATTTTACCGCGAAAGGGAAGCTACGTGCACAAGGTGAACTTCGTAATATACGGGGTTACTCAAGTTCGCAATGCACAGTCTGCACTGCAGAAGTCCAAATCAAAATTTTCCCCGAAACAAGAATGTAATTTTCGGTTACCAAACGAATTCCACTTCATACACCTGAGCAATGACAAAGACGTTGAAAAATAAAGAAACAGAAGAACACTGGGCCAACATTTCAAATCGTATCCTAGTAACGCGCGCCTGTGCCACCGCATTTCTTCGCCTGGCTGCGACAGGTGGAGCCACAAGCATTACATACACATAGCCGTCCGCCGTCGACATGGCCCTAAACCATCGTCGTCGTCTGCAAGACTTTTTTTCTCTCCCCTTCGACTCACAGCCATCTGCCCCTGTAATTCGGATCGGCAGCGAGCTCCCTCAGACTTGCCCGACCAGTTTGGCGGGCTCTTTCCTTCTGCAGCAACGGCGCCTTTTATCGTCATTATTATTTTTTTTAAATCTACCTCGCCTTGTGCAAACCTACCTCGTACCTGTTCCACTACAACGAGGAAGAACCGTGCTTCAAGTAGCAGCGCTACATACAGGGTAAAAACAGACTACATTTCGCGCACGAAGAAAGCGTCTCAATTAACCCTCCACCCCCCTTTCCTCCCTCCGCAACCACACACACAACCACGATTTTTAAAATAATGATAAACACGTCCAGCGATCGGCCGGCCCATAATTGACGCTGCGGCGGCGGTTTCCAATATGTCGGGCGTGTCTCGTGCGAACGTTTTCGATGTTACACGGTTACCGGGAAAATAAATGGAGCGCTGATGATCCTAATTATTCATTAGAAAACACCGAAGGGTTATGCACACTTGGCACGCTGTCAGTCGGACGAAGGAATAATACAGGAGGCGTTCGGAGACGCTTTCTCATGCTGCATGAAGTTGCCCAGATTGAAAGCGGGCCACGGGGTCTCTCTCGCTCTGTTAACACTTTTGGTGCCCTCCTGAAGAGGAGATGACGTATGCCACTGTTGCTATACTTACAATAGAGTCAAATCAAGTCACATGACGCAGATTGTTACGCAGTGCGATTTTTCTAAATGATCATGACACGATGTGAAATCGACTAAAGCCGAGAAAAAAAAAAAAAAAAAAAAAGACAGACTATTCTGCAAAGCAGTGCAATAGATTACAATACCCTTTGAAACAGTAAAATCGGAAGTACATTCGTACGCAGCCATCTCTCTGCAGTGTTAGGAACAATATATGCATTCCCACATAAAATCCCTGTGGCCTTTTGCCAGCCTGTGGTATTAAATACTAGGCCAGATCAAATATTGTCCGCACCAGCGATTATGGGAAAATGGATGTGAATGGATGTTGCAGTTTAACAAACATCAGGCTAGCAATGTAAGTCACCAAAACTCGTTGACTAGTGATTCACCCTGGGATTCCTTGCGGAGAATTAAGATTTCAGCAGCTTCCACTCAACAGAACGTTCATTCTGACATCCACGCTAGTATTAAGGTTGTATGGCCGTCGAACCATCTCCCCTCTGTCAAATAGGAATGAGATGGTTGCACAAGGACATTTTAGTGAGGATTCCCATGAGGCCAGGAGGCTGTTACACGACAAGTTCCGAGTCATTATAAGGTACTAAAAAGTGTGGCTACTGAATTCAACCATCTTCCGGCAAAGACACCATCAAGAGTAGAGACACTGGTGAATGTGTACCATTAAAAAAGATGATTACGTGTTGTCTGTTTAATAAACTTCAGCTGTGTTGTGTCTGTGTTGCCCTATTTGTCCCAGGATTTCATCAAGAACGCTGTGTAATCCTAAGTGCTTTGTCAACTTTCGGCCAAGGAAAGAGTACGTGAGGTCTTGACGCAGGCTGAACCTACCCACATGGTGTGGCACTAGTTTGTGCCAAAAAAGGGGACCCGAGAGACTGCGCACACTTTTTTTTAATGCTATTTCCCTACTGTTACGCTACACAGGGCATTTAAATGTGCTATAGAGCAACTTATCGCATAACTAGTGTCCTTTCTTCCTTCCCAAAGCTTCCAAAGGAAAAGTAGTACACAGAAAAAATAAAATAAAAGAAAATGGCTGCAATTATGGAGGGGAGAGGGACTATCCTGCAGGATAACCTATTAAACAGATTGCTTTATTTACGTCAGCTGTCACGTTCTTTCTCCTTCGATACAAACGCTTCCGAGGTCAACCTATTAAGGTTGCGGACCGCAAAATTACAAAACAAGACTTTCTTAATCCGTAACTAGCATGTGGTGCAAAACAGCAAAAGCAGAGGCTCAGAAGGAGAAAGGCAGACAACAAGAGCTATGCTTTTATGAGTGAGTTCACTACATGCCATAATCAACGGCTTTGTACCGTGGATTTCAGCAGGAGTGATCAGGCACGTACGGTACCATAAACCACAGCTAGCAAGTTTTCCCTCAATCCATCGCTTCAGTGCTTCACAGAATTCCCTGACGCTACCTTTCAATTAATCTGAGGAAACAAGACCCTGGCACTGGACACGTTTAAGTCGTAATCAGATGTCGACATAAGACAATGTCACGTGCCAAGTATCTCTCGTCAACAAGTAATGTAACCGAGCATGTGCAAACTCAAAACAGACACACGGTCACTTCCATAGATATCTAAGGCAAGCTCAGTGGGAAGTTTTTTGAAACGTGAAACCGCAGAATGTCAACAAACTTCTTTAAATGAACTTTCCGCGACTATTTGAAATTTCAAAAGGGATACTGTCAACTGTTAATGTATACATTCAAGCGGAGTTAATAATACCGCGACTTCACCATGGGTAGCCTGTGCAGAGCCACAGTGGTAGGATACTCATGGCAGGACAAGGTAAAGCCACGGTATTATCAACTCTCCATAAAGTGACAGTCATCCTATAAAATCCAGAACAACGCAGGGATTTTTTTCTTCATTCATCACTAAAATCACCCCCAAAATTACATGCTAGTAGTTGGTGTCGCCTTTATGCAATTCGCCAGAAAGTGCGACGGATTTTGGGACTATGTTAGAATTCCCTACCTGAAGATTTAAGCAAACGACATTCAGTGACGAGCCAATGCCAGCATGCAACTGACAGACCGGTGCCAATGAGTTGAGGCGGTAGCGGAGGCGAGGTGTGCATAGATGCTAGGTGTAGCATGAAATCATGTTGCAGAGTGAGATTGATATTCACATTGTTGGTATTGTAAAGAAACTCACTTTCAAAATATATTTTATCGATACTTATGCGGCTGTTTAAGGAGAAAATTGGTGTTTTTTGTATTTTGTACTGCATGGAACAGGACTGTCACTTCAAAGCTGTACACATACGGATGAATAGGAATTTTTGAACGCAAGGAACGTGTCCAGGATATATCCCGTTCCCCTTACGCTGACAATGGTGACAAACTTCCAGCGCTTTAGTGTGCTTAAGTGAGCGGTTCATTATGCGGAGCAACGTAGAATTTTTTTTTTATATAGACTTATATACTAGTAGCAGCTGCTGAAGTGAAAGAAAAAAAAGAGATGTGGACACCCGGTTAATGGAAGTTTGAAAGAAAAACTAGTTTTTTTAGAAAGAAAAACACTAGTACATCAAGATTTTTAGAGTGCCTTTGTCATTTCTGTCCTGACAAGCGCTACTGGCGAGACGTTGGTCTCTTACTTTTTAAATTTCCGATCAAATAAACTAATTTTTTCCCTATAACCTGTCGTCCACGTACCTTGTGGTTACCGGGTTTTTCATCGTTCAGTACCCTACGTGTGTGTGTATATTATGTACATATATATGTATATAGAAATGTAGAAAAGTCTGCAAGAAGATGCAAGTATGTTCTGTCGGACGTCATCATGTCTAAAATCATCTCCCATCTTTTCCAGATACGCTAGCGGTAACGAATTTTTTCCGGAAACGCTGCCAGTGACGCTGGCTGAAGAGCAGTCTCCCACTTTTAGTAAGGTGTGAGAAAAGATCAAATTACAATTTTCCAGAGGAAGTAATTGAAAGAATCTTGAAATTTCAAATGCCCATCCAATTTCAGATGTCAAAGGAAAGTCAATTTTGAAAGTGCATCCATGGAAATGTTAAACTATTTGTTGCTAATGAGAACCATCGACTGCTGTATTAAACAATATGATGTCACCCTATATACAGTAGAAGCTGGGAAGCAGAAAGACGACTGAAACGTGCCTGCTGCCGAGTGGTGAAGCTGAAGACATATCTCACCACTTAACATTCTAGGTATAAGCTGCAGAGAGATTGCTGTGCTAACCTCGTTTACAGTGCCCTTTGATGCTCATTAAATCTCACAAAACCACCTTTCATCTTTGTGGGCACCAGATGCAATACAATTTAAATCCAAGGGGTTCTTTGATTACAGTTCAATGGTTCGGATGGTATCTTTCAATATAAGCTTCGTAAACTGTTTAGAACCAAACATGATTCAGGGCAAACGATCTCTGGAACAACATGCAATAATGGTGTTCAGAAACACTCTGGCTGGACGTTTCTCATTCCTGTGTAGTCATTCACGGGCAAAATAAGACAAACAGCTGTGAAACCTACGAAGAACGCACAAGGAATCACGAGACATGCTTTCCCTACTATTGGGTAATACCGTTCTAACCAACCCAGCAAAATACCATTCCCTCCCACTTGCTGATACATGGCCACACAATTACACTGATGCACTGCTTGCTGCACAAAACATATTAAGCACAAGCTACACACAGGTATCTGTCAAACCTCGAGGTGTGGACACCCAGACGTTTTTCGGTTAACTGTGTATGATGACAGACAACTTAGAAACCCTGTTACTGCACTTCCCATTCAACTGTTGAACGCTAGTAACAAGTTAAGTCCAGGATGGGAATGAAATAAGCGACTTTCGCCATGCACGTCATACGCACGACTACTTCAGCCACGTAGCGCCCGTCCTCACAAGGCAACGCATCTAATTTGAGTGGAAACTAGAAGATGCAGAGTTTGAATGGAGCACATTGGAACGTGCGTCCTGGCGTCATGACAACACGAGCTGCACGTTCTTGCGCATTAAAATATAAAACATGAGACACTTCACGAGACTACGTCATTCGTCATCCGTTCGGTTCTTACCGCTCAATAGCACCAACGTACAAAGCACGGCGCGGCAAGCAGATGATTTATGAAGTGGCAGAGCCACAACGGTAAGATTTTGCCGTGACATGCAACAGAGCATCATGCGATACTCGGCATGTGACATCAGCATATCCTTATTGCCTAACGAGCTGTCGAATGAAGCCGTGCAGTCGTTGGTATTCACTGAGCGATTGTACCTACGTGTGCGTTGTTCTACTTACCGGCGGCCTGTACATAGGTGCAGATATCTGTTGAGGATACGGAGACGACGGTCGCACTGCACCGCCCCAGGAATGGGGGGAATTCACAGACGAGGGGTACTGTGCTGCTTGACTCACATCCCCACCTGTCATGCCTTTGTGCATGCCAGGACTGGAGTTGTAATCCCCGTAACTGTTTTGGTAACGATGTAATGGGTTCGGTGACTGTAGCAACTGATTGAGCGTTGGTGTGGGGCCTCCCTGCTGGTTTATACTTGGTCCGGAGAGGAACCGTTGCTGTGCCGCGGCGCCGTTTGTCGGGTAGCAGCTCATCATGCCCGCCGAACCGGGCCGCTGCGGACTTCCCATGGGTCCCATTGGACCTCTCGGCCCCGGAGGGTACCCTGGCCTCATATGTTGTTGATTATAATGCTGATAGAGCTTATTTTGCGGCGATTCAGCCGCATTACCAGGTAAATTTTGGCCGCCATGTTGGCTTGCCATGTAGCCTCCCCGCTCACCGTAACCAGCGCCGTAACTGGGAACATGATTCATACCATCGGGAGAGTTCCGAAACTCTTCACTCACCATGCTTGCTTCTCGCATATTTTGGTTATAATTTCGAAAATCGGAATTCATCCGCTGCCGATCGGAAAAAGAAGCTTGATCGCCGGCGCTAGGCCTAGCATTCAGCTGGTGGGTACCTCCATCTTGGAAGTTATCCATTGTCAGTTCTCGGCCTATGTGCCCGCTCACGCTACTCGGAGATTTGACACGGTTGTTCACCATCACATTCACGGGCATTTCGTCCGCACTGAGATCTTCTCCCGAAGCACCATTTTTTAATCCCCCACTAGCCGCAGGAGATTGCAGATCTGCACCGTCTGCCGTTTTTTGTTCACAATTCAGTAGGCTCTGCGCTGGCGCTGCCATACTGCTGTTAAGCCCACACCCTGAACACACGCATCCTCACTCTGCGCACGTAATCCCGGGTGTCGGAGGTCCGTCGTGCATCCTGGACCTCGTTGCAGTCCGCACGATCCACGTGTGTCAAACGAGCCAAGGAACAAACCGATGCTAAGGCAGCATGGCTTTACCAACTTGCACACACTATTATTCCATCCACTTCAAAAGCGGGAACATCTGTGAGGAGGAAAGTAAGGACAACGAAATTCTTCCGCAAACTGCTTCACGTCGTCACACAGTCAGACAGTATCAACTCGCGATACTTCAGCCGATAATACAAACGAAATACATATCACTGAACTACCTTACACAGCCGCGCATCGACCCACAACCGACATAAATTTTCCTCGGAGCGCACTACTTTTTCGCAATTAACCGCGGCCGCGGAGGAAGCGGCTCCCGATGCGTTCTCCGTCCTGACATTTTTTGGCCGCCAATACGCTGGAAGTTCTAGTTTGCAACAAACTTTGGACGTGTGAAACAGAGAAGGAAGTATCGTGACAACTCTCCTTCGATTCATTATTGATCATGGTTCGAAGAAATTCCTCGCAGTGATGCCCGAGAGGTACTGCTGACGAGCGCGGAGTCCTCCCCCACTTCTTCTAATATCTTTTCGATATGCATGCCGCTTTGACTTAAAAGAAAATGTTCATATCTTGCGACACGGTCAAATGGGAGATCAGGTAAAGAGAAAACATGGGATGAGGACTCCGTTTTTGCTGCAATCTCACGTGCGTCAAGGAAAA
>JARGYV010081684.1:0-19254 GCA_029532675.1 Ornithodoros moubata
GAATGCACTCTTTCCTGTTCAGTGGGTGCTCCGAGCGGCTTATACTCCGTGTGCTCGAGTGGAGGTCACGGAGTGCCTGCTTAACGCGACCATTGACTGCATCGCGCATCATTCCCTTCTGCGTCTCTTGCACGAGGTTCAGCGGTGACCTTAAGATTTCGACGGGCTTCAAGGCCGGTGCTGCGGAAACCCCGAAGCATTTTGCGCGCGAAGGTCATCTGTGTATTCAGTCGGCTAGAGTAGTGACTGTACGGATGGTGTCCCAGGGCAGTCTCAACAAATTTCCTCTGTCTACACTCTCGTTTCCAGCTCTGTCTTTATAAGGCCGTACCCACTGTAGTGCTACAGGATGGTAGGCATGGCAGATCGTGTGCGCTTTACGATGGCGTGAGGTACGTAGCTTTAAG
Source organism: Ornithodoros moubata (assembly GCA_029532675.1). Taxonomy (NCBI): domain Eukaryota; kingdom Metazoa; phylum Arthropoda; class Arachnida; order Ixodida; family Argasidae; genus Ornithodoros; species Ornithodoros moubata. The sequence goes on from JARGYV010081684.1 coordinate 408, forward strand.
AGTTCCATGGATTTCGATAAGCTGCCTTGGTCTGCCGACCGACCACGTGTAGCGGTTTCGGTAAACCGGATGCAGATAGGTCTTGCGTGCGAAGGAAAATATGTCTAATGTTAATTCCACTTTCCGGTGCCCGGCTGAGTCTCCTGAGCTCTTGACACCTTCCTTTTCACCCTTACCTCCTATTCGTGTCGCTTAAACTGTTGAACCGCTTGTAAACCGTTGTATCCTTCTGAACTTACTAACCTTGGTCATACTTACAAAAAATGCCCCTGAACCCGAGCAAACAATATTTGTATATTTACGAACCTAGGAGCATAGAGACCGGTAATACATAGTTTTCTCCCACGAGCACAGGTATCGGGTCAGGGGTCAGTAGATGACATTCGATCATCCATTCACCGTCAGTCAATTATTGCGTTCGAAGAGCCACGCCTTCCCAAGCAGTCCTTCGGCGGTTTATCGGAATCAGTCCGTGTACTTGACGGCGTGGCAGGATATATATCCGCCAATCTCGCAAAAGCCGTTGGAAGGGACAATTCTTCCTCTGGTTCTCCTTGGATTCTGGATTCAGACATGTTTCTCTTCTTGAGAATGCCTTTTGGCATCTTCGGCAGCTTTCTCGATGCGTAGTCGCTCGCTTCCGCTTGTTTCAGAGAGTCTACGATCCACAAAGACCGAGTTTCTGGAAGATGAAGCACAGCAACTGCGCCAATCATCGCCAGAGCACTGATGACACCGATAGGAACGGAAGGGTGTATCATATCTCCGAGGTCTGTCACCACAGGGGCAGCCATTGCGCCGAGACGCCCGAAGAAGTAGGATGCACAGAGTCCTACGCTTCGTACAACGGTGGGAAAAAGTTCCACGCTATAGATGTATATAAGACATATCGCCCAGTCCAGGACACACTGTGCGGTCACCACAAAACAGACTCGAGACTGAGGAAGCCAGGTGGCCATTGTGAAGCCCACAAGAAGCGTTGCGAACAACAGCAGGAGGCCCGTAAGTGTCGGTCTCCTACCGTGCTTATTCATGAACTGGTAGACAACCACATAACCCATCGCGTCGAACAGTACCATTACGACTCTTATAGAAACGCTGTATCCGCTGTAGCTACTAAGCATTAGCCCATAGTAGGCTAAGATGACGGAAAACCAGCAAGAAAAGAGTGCAACGCAACGTCCACGGAAGATGGGCGACGCAAGCAAGTCCAAGAAGTTTCCATTAACAGCCTCATCCTTTGGACTGGCGTCTGCAGTCAACCTTTGCAGCAGTAGCAAAGTGCTGAGCATGTCAACACCGTTCAGCTTTGCGGCCCATAACATCACCTTCCCCGCCCGCTTAGTCTCGCATTTGATGAGAAGCCATCGAGGAGACTCGACGACTATGAAGAAACAGCAGACGAGCAGTGCGGTGGGAATCATGATGCCAACCTACGATAGAGAGGCAAAAGGTGTACAGGGCGCTGCAATAGTCTGAGCGAAAGCGTGAGTCAAAGCCGCTGTTAAGGAGATATGCATACCTGTATTAGAACCCACTGATGCAAGAGCAGCTCCAACAGAGTCAAGTACAAGGGTACTGTAGGCAGTGTCGCTGAAAACACCAAGACGCAGTGGAAGCATCGGGTTGCAGTCGTTGATACTTCGAAGAGCAGCACGTACGTCGCGAACACCACCGTACTCGCCGATGCAGCTATGAGAAACCGTAGGAGAAGGAAAGTCAGAAACGTCGAGGCAAAGCACACGGCCATTCCGGAAAAAAGAAGCACGCACACGGCGGTGCATATAACAGGTCTGCGGCCGATGACGTCAGACAACTGGCCCATGACAGGCAAGGCTATTATAGGCCCTGACATGTAGACAAATGTAGCCCACGATACCAGGTGACTTCTGTGGCAGACGAGACTCCACTGGCTGACGATGGAATTTTCATCGGAAGAGGTGTCGAAATCCCACGTGTGACAATCAACTTGGGTCCTGTTCATTGAGAAGATGGTGAGCGGAGGGTCATACTGTTTACATTGACTGTAAGTGCCGCCTTTCCAGGGTATCGCGATATTCTTCCAGTCTGCGGCAGACAGGTGCGAAAATTCTTCTGACGGACTGCACCAGTGGTCTATAGTGGGCGTCGTGGTCATGTAAGACAGGTTGTGACAGAGCATAGCGAATTGGGCAAAGAGAGCGCAGAAGAGTATCATGCGTTGAAACTTGCCGTGGCCATACACAAAGGCATCATCCGAAGCGGTGTCGATGGTGTCTGAAGACAACGTGGAGTCTTCGGGAACAGCTTTGATGGGGCTAGGCGGGTTGTTTATTGTAACTGCTTCTGTCCAACCTGCACTTGCCTTTCTGTTGTCTGAATTGGAAGATGTCTTTAGACTAGTGGGTCTGCCGTCGCTGTGTTTGGCGACTGAAACCGGCAGAGGCGTCGTTGACGACGTGCTCCGGACTGGGACTCGAGGGGTAGCTCGCGTGGCCGTCTCCGGAACCTGGATGGTAGACGCTCGCTTTTCCGTAGCTTGAGAGGAGTTGACTGGTTCATTCATGGTTCTGAGATACGATGGTAGGTCTCCTCTCGATCGTCTTAGCCTTCGGGCAATTCTCACCGCACTGGTCAACAGACGGTTCGCTGGATCTACTTTCGTGGCACGCGTTTGCTCGTGATTATCGCCGCGGACTTGAGTCACGTGATGAAATTCTGCGCGAGAGCTATCGTGGCGTCGCGTTCTTTTACCGTGGCTTCAAGAAATAGCCGCAATCGATGTCGTCTTTATGCAACCTTTCATTAAAGTCAGTGCTTTTTTTTTCTGATAGGATTTTAAAAAGGAGAATTGTACGTCAGTATGTCTTGGCTGTAGTGCCTGAAATACCTCTTCTTTGTTACGAAGCACCACTAGCGGAAGAAAAAAAGTTGAACAGCAATTCTGGAGAAGGTCTCAGCTTTTACTGTTTGTAAGCCTATATGTACATACCCTTGTAGTCTGGCCCCTGTCAACAGTAAAATTGATGCACAAATCGCGGTTCACTCTCTGGAAGCCCCTCTCGGCAGTGCGTCTAACGAATGCTTCTCAACAACACCTGCTCGCTTGGGGCTAATGTTGACACGTTACTCGATGTAACGTGAACAAAAATTAAACTTTGCATAGTTATGAAATCATGTGGAGAAAGAGGAAAAGCACAGCAGTGACGCCATGTCGGATAAGCAGCGTCCTTCTTCGTTTTTAAAATAGCAAGACTGACTCTGGCTCTGTCATCTGCTTCAAGCAAAGCGGAAAAATTTCACAGACGCCTAGCTTTTTCAAGGTCAGAAACACGCGTTGGTTCCACGACCAAATGTTCGATTTCTTGCTATACAACGAAATATAAAATGCTTACTTTTTTCGTTGTAAAACGTTTGAAAACTGTACATTATTACTGGAGCTCATTATTGGATGGGTGACCCAGCCATAGCAGACATTTTGGACATCACACTAAGGACTACCTTCCTTTCGCCTTTCTCTAACGATAAACCTTGTTGCAAGCCGGCATACCGCTGGGCACATTATTACTGAAAGAAGCAACTCGAGAACGCTCCCATCAACAGATCAATATCGCGAAGGAAAGCAAAGTGACACGAAACATATCGTGCTCGGACCTGGTAGTCTCCTGAAATTGCATGCCACGAATCGACGTAGGAAACTTTCACTTAATGCGCCTTCTAGACACTCGGACATAAAACTTTTACGGCCGGACATATGTTCCCACGCAGACGGGCTGTAACTAAGGCAGATTGGCGTCTGCCACATAAATATATCAATAGGGTCGAACAGCTCGCCGCGCATTTAGTCCGAGAAACCACGTAAGGAGGACAAAATACGGTATGAAAGAGGGCTTGTGCATAATGTAAGCTAAGTTGTGCATCGTATCACTTGCATACATGCGCGAGCAGGTGTGGATGAGAAAGAGAGAGGGGCTTCCCTGAAGACGGGTGGCATAGACAAAGAGCGTCAAAGGAATCAACGGAATCTGGCGTCATTTTATCAGCAGTGGCTTTGCTGGCGAAACGTTTCTTCTAATTCTGCTCGACACAACCGCGAAGCCTGGAAAGAAACTTTGCCACTGTTTTGGAAACATCCTGCCAGCAAGACACCCGCGTTGTAAAAATGACGCTATGGAGCGAACCATGATGTCCAGTTGAGAAACGGGATAAAAACTATACATAGAAAGGAAAGTCGCTGGTTCAGATCCAGAAGCACCCGCTATTTCGCCCTACAGCTTTTGCGCGGAGCATGCTTCGAAGCTACAGGCCACTGCTTATTGGTCCGAAAGGTCGAAGTACAAACTGTTTTCTATCTTAATGTTGTTTGGAAGGCTGCTCTAGGAAAGATTTGTGGTAGTTTCTTGCAAACAACGTGATAATACTAGTGCAATGTAGCCCAGGGATATGGGCCTCACTAAATAAGATTGCTACTTCAAATTCTTGATTTTCGTATTACCTTTTTAAAACATTGGTTAGGGCTTTCAGTGCAGAACCCTAGTAGTTCGTCCGGTGTTGGACTACAGCCGCCAAATCTTAAATTTTCCTGATGACGATGGGCTGTAAGCTTTATGATGACATGGACAGGTTACCTGTTAAGATGCTGTGCTTGTTTCTACGACAACCTTGTGGTATGAGTCACTAGAAGCACCACGTAGTCTAACAGCTGGCAGGTGATAGTATTTGGCAACAGTAAGCGCCTCTGGATCTGTCGTCTATCTTATGTAGGGTTTTGCAAATATCCGCATGGAAGGACTTCGCGCCTGCTTCGGGACCCCTCCAACGACTTTCCTCAACACTATTGCTGCTTTTCGTCCGTCGTTGCACCGCTGTCTTTGAGTTGGTCGTCCTGTTGCTCAATTTCTGTTTCGAGCATAGCACGCACAGCGGACTCGGCACTGGGCGACGACTTCGACTTATGACTGGATTTCCGTTTGAGCGAATGTCCGCGAGCTCCTTTGTCCCCCCCACGAGTCTTGGAAGCGTCCCCAGCATCTTCGGAGACTCGCGAAGACGGTGGAGCCATCACCTTCACCAATTCCGCAAGGTGGTCGTCTATTCGAGACACTTTGACATGTAGTCGCTGGATCTCCATCTTTAAATCCACCCGCATGTCCACGAGATTCGCCAAGAGGTGCTGGTAGTCCTGATTGCCTCCGCGAGGGGGCGACAATACAAGATCACCACTTTGAGGCGGGGGCAGCGGTGGAGGTCTTTGAGGAGGACCGGGACCACCACCGCCGCCACTGTCCGAGGGTTCGCCTACGGAATTAGATGATTCTGGCTCGGCCGCTTCTTCGATGGTTTCGTGCTTGGAGCTCATCGATTTGGCCCACTTAGAGAAGCCGCGCAGGGGAACGGCTCCGTTGGGAGCTGGACCGGGCGTGGAAGGAGTCTTTTGTGGAGCCGGTACTTCTTTGGGCGGCGCTGGTGCAGGTTTCTGCGGTTGGTTGTCAGCACATTGATTCTCCTTGTTGTCGCTTCCGCCTCCTGTTGAGTCGGAGCGAAGCGTTGCCCAGCGCGACAGCCTGGGACCTCCTCCGCTACCAGTTTCTGAGATGTGCATCACCTTACTGGCGGGATTGGGCGCGGAGTCTTGTGTCGTAGCTGGGCTGACGCCTTTCTCGACGTCCGGAGACGGCAGAGCGGCGACCTGGTTCGGAGGCCGGTGGTCGCCGTTCTTGCGGAACTTCGAGAAGATCTTGCGGACGAGGTGATCTTGGGACAGCTCCTGCAGTGGTTCGTGCTTGCGTCGCTCGGCCAGCTCCTTCTCGCGCTTCACATCCGATACTTTTCGGAAGATAAGCTGCGTCAAAAATATGAAGAGATAAGGATCAGTTGATTAATTAGTAGGACTAAGTCATGACCAACTGATGACCATCTAATTCGTGCCGCAACTGGAAATCTCTGGAATGGTGGCATAAACACTGGTGCGCCTGAGTACGAAGTAACCATAATTTTAAAATCCCGATCGCTTGTGGAAGATGCGGAGCAGTCGTATTCATTGCCATTTGTTTAGGTTCTTTGTTTGTATCGTCAGACGCTCTTCTTTGTGTGTGTGCGTCTTTGACAGTTCTTCACTTAGCCCTTCGTGTCATCGCGTTGTTCGGAGCACCAGGAGGGGACTAAACACCACCATTCTTGTTTTTTTAGGCAAACGCCATCAGCACTGAAAGCACGGTTTTTTATATTTTAACTCTGTAAACTTTACTACATAGCTTGTGGCCCGATATGGCAACCGAGAAAACAACGTTTGGACAAACTCAGAATCAACCACTCGCGTTACGCCATTCAGGTCATGGCCCATCCCCGTACTGCATGCAGCGCAAACGCCAATAAACCTCCTGTGAGATCAACAGCTGCATTCGAAGCTCAATTCATCTTACTTGGTCGCTCGAACGAGCTCTTTAGGCGAGGATATTCATCCTAAATTTACCGTGCGACCTTTTACGCGAACGACTCAAGAGCAGCAAGCTGTGGAGCGCCCACGACAGCGACGCCCGCTATGCATAATTGAGCAGCGGTCTGACTGCGGGTGGCGCTATATGGCGTGCTCCAAGCCCCCTGGCGGCCCGGCTCGGGCTGACCTAAAACAGTGGCTCCCATAAAGGGGTCAGGGCTGGGGCTGCATCAAGGACGAAGATACGGGGCTAGGGTCACTCGGTGACCTACCTACCGGACCTCGCGAGAGTCGGGCTCTTTTCCAACCTTTATTCTGGGTATAGCAGTGAGTGACCCCCACTCTTCATTGGTCTCATCTACTAGATATGATGGTGCGCGGGGGCAGCCTGGACTTTAGGGACTGTAAAATGGGGAGTCTCGTCGATATTTTCATTCTTAGCATTTTGTCGTATACAGTGTTCAAACGTCCTGAGGACAAAATTGGGCAATGTGATTCAGGAATGTCGACTTTATATTATACTAGGTCCATAAAGAACAAGTGAAAAAGAGGGCGAAAAAGTTAATCTAGTGAAGGTGGAAGTACATTTAGGGCAGTGCGAAAAAGACATCGAAAGCGGTCTGTACCACTTCATAATGGCTACAGCCCGTTTCTACTTGCCCCGTACCCATGCTAAGCCGAGGCCGAACGGCGTCCTGCTAATAGCCGGTAAGGCGAAGGCTGAAGTACTTACCCGGTGTCTGAGGTTGTAGGTGAGCAGAAGGTTGCGCGCAAATGAATTAGCGAAGGCGTGATAGAAGTTGAGAACCTCGAGCAGTTTGTCGCGCTTGATGGAATGCAAGTCGCAGTAGGTGAGAGCTCTCACGTTGGCGCACGACTGCCCGATGGTCGGTTCCTTCCAGAAGGCGTCCCCAAACACGTCGCCCTTGCCCAGGATCGCCACCACCTCGTCGTCCTGGATCACCTGGGCACCGTGGTAACGTCAGCTGTTAAATTGACCTCTCTACAAGAAGAGTTGCGCGGAGCTGGGACCTAGACATTCTGTTGCGGGAGCCGTTTTAAAATATTGCCAGAACCCAGATCCTTCCGATTTCGCCGAGAACGCCTGCGGTTCGGCGATAGGATATGAATTCCTCAGACACGCACTTTAAATAATCCATAAGTGGCCAAAATCAATCTATTGACTACTCGTATTTGTAGTATGTTAGAGAGCTACAAAGGTCCAGTATTGCGACTTCAAGCACGCACAAATCCACACGTTCCCTATGAATACCGCGATCAAAATGTCTACTTCAAATGGTTCGCGTCGTTGGCTATCGTGATTTAGTTGGATCTGCCTGAACTAAATCCACCATTTGGAATCGGACGAGATTATTACTATTTTTATGATTATTCTACGTGCATTCTTGTGTTATATATATATTTTTAATATACTGCTGTCTCCATCAGCTGTCTCCGCGGTAACGCCATCGTCTACCGCTGTCGCGCTGATGGGCGTATCCCGAAACGTGCTACTGAGCTATAGCGAAGTATTTTCTCACAATTTGCGCACACGTATCGAAGGGCGGGGGTTAAAAGCGTCGAAACACGTAACCCTACACGACACGTGGCCAGCTGAGAAGCGTTTCCCAGACGTGTAAAGGTTCCAGACGGCCTCTGAGATCGTGGTACCAAGAAGGGGGTCACATGATACGGAACTGTACCACGTGACCCTCTTGTCGCCACCATTCCACGAGGCGAGTTGTACAGCTTTGGCACTGACCTCTAAAGATCCAGCAACAACGAAGGAGAGCGTGTCTATGCTCTCCCCTGTGTGGTAAAGCAGGTCCCCTGGTGCAGAGTGGTCCATGCTGAAGTACATGGCGAGGGCCCTGAGGCAACCGTCGCTTGCCAACCGGAAGGCCGGATGCTCGTTAAACACCTTGCGGTTCAGGTGCACGCAGATGTCGGCCGTCATGTCCTTGGGACAGTAGCTGAGAACTTTTTTGGTGTCTATGCCACGGCTCATGGCCCACGTGGACACCACGTAGTCCATGACGCGTTCGCTCAGTGCCTTTGGTACTTCGTGCAATTTCATGAACTCACGTACGTTGTTCAGCATCTCGTGGTACCTTGCAGTCGCTGATGTCATCTGTTGGATGATAGTCGTCACGTGGCCAAAGATGGTGGCGTACAATAAGGCTGCAAAGGAAGGCGTTGGTTGCAGTGAATAGGATGAAGTAAGCGCAACCTTTCCATGAAGCCTTCAGGCTCTTTATAAATCTTTCCTACAACCCTAGACAACCTGATAAATCTGATGCCGAAACTCAAAATGTGGTGTGTATCCACGCTTGCTACATTGAAGAAGCCCGAAATGACCTTGATTGAGGAACACGAAATACACAACGAATTTGTTTCTGCACCGTTGTGACTGCTCTTGTTAGGTTTCTTCAGCAAGGGTTTATATCATGACTACTGTTTTCATTTTCGTACGCCTATTCGGACATATATGAATATTTAGAAACTTACGTAGTTGCTGTGATTTACGTATAAAAGAGAGGACATGGTGCTTACGAGCGAGGGAGTATGAGGAAGAATATTAGAGAAACACGGTGCTAGCTACACGCAATAGGACCGGTCGACATTGTGGCTTCGAAAGGCCTAGAACTCGCATAAGAAGCAAAGCAACTTACCCCCGATGATCATCATGCATATTGTGAACACCTTCTCGTTGTCTGTCTCAGCAGCGACGTTGCCGAAACCGACGCTGGTCATACATGTCATGGTGTAGTACAGTGAAGTCACATACATGGTACCGCGCGGTGGACCTCCAACCAGTTCGGCCTTCACACCCAACGTGGAGTGGTTGAGGTACCGAATCCGAAACTGGAACTGCGTTACGTTGGCCAGCCGCCACAGCCACGAGAACTGGACACCATTTTCCGCGTCACTACGCCCAATGCTGTACCAGATACAGGCGAGCCAATGGGCCACAAGCATATAGAAGCAAAGGAGAAGGATGAGCATGGCAGCACCGTATTCCAAGTAGCGGTCCAACTTGCGCACTACGCGGCCCAGCCGTAACAGACGCACCACTTTGAGGGCACTGAACAGGGAACCTATACCTTGCTGATCTTCGCCGTTGTCGAAAGCGTTGAACACGTCGTACGGCAAGCAGGACAGAAGGTCGATTGTGAACCATGACTTGAGGTAGTTCATGCGGATGATTTTGGGATCGGAGACGACCTCTCCGCCGGGACCGACGAAGGTCGTGTGAAAGTTGAGCACGATGTCGATGAAGAAGATGACGTCGACGATTGAGTCGAGGACCAAGAGGCTTACGTCCTCGCTGGTTTTGTTTTTGAAGGCAACGTTGTAAGGAACCATGATGGCGGTGTAAAAGGTGAGGCAGAGGATAATCCAGTCCCAGATAGCCTTGAAGGCACAGTAGTGGAGAAGGATGTGGGGCGGAGTCTTGGGGGCCTCTTGCCGGTATTGGGGAAGCACCTCGGCATTCAGGCTGATCATGTGCGCCAGCTGGGACTGGCGGGAGGAGTCCGCTTTGATAGCGGGGAGGTGGGACGAGAATTGAACCAGCACAGAGCGACTGCGAGTCACGGAACGGGCAAGTCGGGCAAACTTGCTCAAACCGGCTGCAAGAGAGTTTCATTTAAAGGCTTTAAACGTCGAGTCCAGGACGTACCTTTCGAGACGTCGTCCTCCAGTGGTTGTTTCAGGGCTGTGATGTCTCTGAAGGTGAGAAGGAAAAGCACCACTACGTCTTTCTCGTTCTTTATCGGCGCTATGTGGAGCAGGAGCCATAGTGGTGTACCTAGACATACGGAGATAAGACTTTCTTATCAAATTGTCGTCATTTTGTGCGCGAAGATTCGTGTGTATTTATGATGGGAATTCTGTGGCTTACTAATAGCTCATATAACATCAGGGGAGGTTACACATAATTGTAATGTTCAAACGGTTTACAGTAAGATGAAGTCTGCTTGTGTGAGATCTGGAAGCAACCGATCTCATCAATACACTCTAGCGCGCCGACGCGACGGTGATCAGAGATCAGCTGGTGAAAAGGATGAAGTCGGCAGTGCTTGGACACTTCGTGCTTGTCCATCCAATACCGTGGGCTGCACAATGGAAGTTATTCTTGGGCTTATCGATATTTGTGCCAGGCCTTATCCCGCGTGGGACGGTTACACAAACAGACCTAAGTTAATTAAGTTCATTTCATTTCCGTTGCTTTGCTTCGTATTTTTTGGTCTTGTAATGCTCTTCATTTCGTTGCGAGAGCACCATAAGTCTAGGGGGCCATAACTAATTCGTGCCTAGATTACGTAATGCCTGTAGTTTGACGGCGGAAAGAGGAAGATAATCCTTTTGTGTGGGTAATCTTGAAAAAGTCAGTACATGAAATGTTTATGCCTTAGTTCTGAAAGACCATCGGAGCTGATGTACTCCAAGATTTAATATAGAAGACTGTATCGATAAAAAATTAAATGGGGATGACGCGGGTGTACTGCCCTGTCGGTAGTATGCATGACATATGATTACTGTCCTACCACTGTACATAAGCAACTCCCTGCGACATTAACGGATACCTCTTAAAACGCTCGGAATGCAACAAACCCAGAAATTACTGTATGTCGTCTTCTCAAAAAGGGTCGCAAGAAAAAATACGCTACAAGAAGCTAGAAAAGGCGAGTTTTAGGCATACGCTGCCGGGTGTAGGCAGGCGGTCGGCTTGTAGAGACACCGCGTAAGAATGTACCGGAAAAGAAACCCCGGAACTCGACTTAACCGCAAAAAAAAAAAAAACTACATCTCCTTCCGAGCACTGTCTTGAGATGTCTCGCGCCCACGCTCTTTCTCAGCGCTATACACGTACGAGCAACGACCATCGTCCCCTCCTATTCTGAAACATGTAAGGGAGCGCGTTAATGACGAGACGGCAGCAAACCCATCATAAGAGAGAGCCGGGACAGAGTAATCACTGTTTCGCGGTAAAGACACCCGGGCCCTTTACGTCCTTTCGACCCGATAGTAGCTGCATCAGTAGACGAGATGACAAAAGAAGACACACACACACACATAGCAAGGTACCTCCAAGGTCAGGCGTCAAAATCGATTATTCGTGCCATACAGCTGCTCGTTCGGCCATGCACACGGCTGATGGGATACGACCGCATACCTGCGGGAACCGCAGCGGAACAGGGTCACATGCGACTTACGCCTCATCTCGCACGAAGGGGACTACAGAGAAGAAATGGCTCGAACAGCCTTATTGACCTCGTTGCGAAAAGAAATTTAGACTTACTATACGGCATGGCCTTTGGGTATCACGAAGAGGATTTGTGTTCTACGGCATAACCTGTTGCAAATGTCTTGCAAGGAAAGTGATTGTAGAACTGATCTGGAATATTCTGCACATAGATCAGCAGGTGCACTCAGATGCTCCAAGGCAGCCTTTGTTGCCTTGTCGAAGGGCGCGTCTTTTGAAATGTCCTTACAGCTTCTGTGCCACGCGGTGCTCTGTATGTATATTATTCTAGCCTCGTAATTCGTAACTAAGATAATGTGTCTTTCAATGTGCAATTGTTGTCACATCTGACAGTGTTCCTTTCCCCTTCTTGGCATCGGGCCCTTCACCCTACATCCGTTTCCCCAAACCTCAAAATTCCTGTAGATGACCTCTTCCGGTTTACGAAGACACAGCAATTGACACGAAAGAATTAACAGAAAAGGTTGAATGTGCATGCCACAAGACGCTACTGCCAGGGCCAGGGACCTAACGATCGTGGCGCCTGGAGTCAACAGTGGAAAATCTATGAAACGGCTCGTCACAGATTCCCACTGGAGCGCGTTGAGTTAGGAACGAAATGGGCAGCTTTTTGAGATGGGTGAGAACAGCTGCCAATTATAGAGTGCCGTAGATTCCACATTCCTTTGCGGGATGGCTCTATTATCCTCGACACAGAAGGAGGGATTCCCTTGGCTGCTCGCCACAGTAGTGAACTTTCAGCTCATGGACGAGACACAAGCAGGACCTTCCATCGCGTGAAGCGCACGGCGTTTTAAAAATAGAAACAAAAACTATGAGAGAGCAAAGGAGAGAAGGACGAGGAAGTTTTCTTCAACTGTCAGAAGCGCCATATTGCACTGCCTTGCCTTACCACCTTGAACCCGACTTCATTTTAGGGCGTCGCCCTGCTATGCTGCAGGTGTGTTTTATGACTCTTGCGTCTCATTTTATTGCCCCATTCAAGATATAAATTTTTCTGGAGCACCGTGCATTGTGCACAAACGCAATAAAGTACAGTTCTCGTAGGTGGCTTTCTCTTCATCGGATATCTTATAGCCTTGTTGCTTTTGCGCCTAGTCGTCATCGGATGCCATACGGGACCGAATCTCACCGAATCGCTAGCAAGTCTTCTGTTCCTCTTGTCCTCTAGTGTCAAGTATCAAAGATTAACTTGATGGGCCGCGGTCCTCCCGCTCAGTGCATCAATTTCGGGGTCTACGCGCCATGTGAACCTTCCTGTCCACGAATGATTTCCTGATTTAACTTTAATGTCCACATCAAAGTACGAGCCACATGCGTGCCTCGTTGTTGGATGCTACGTAGAGCATTTCAATTGGCCTATTCCATCTACCGTTAAATTGGATGGGATTGGCTTATTGATACGGCGCCACCTCAAGCACTCTTCGTATTCACTCACTAGTTAACCCTAACAGCACATTATTCCATGACAGAACCGTACCTATTGAGTAGCTCACGATGGTTTTTGACCGTCTACGCGTTTTAAGTGCATGGTGTACAATAGAGAAGTGTGGTCTTACGGTTCTTCTTGTAGAGCAGTATCTCGACCTGTTCTTGGGTGTGCGCGTCGAGGCAGTGCTCCACCTTGCCTATGGTCGGCCGGTCGGTGAGCTCGCCGTACATGAAGGAGCATCGGCAGCTCTTCTGCATCACTTCGGCTCGGTTGTAGCCGGAGATCTTGCAGAAGGTTTCCGAGCAGTACACAATAGGGTAGTCCACAATTTGGGCGTTGGCCAACAAGAAGCTGCAGTCCGCTGTCGACAAGAGACCACGCGTTAGCACAGAAGTAACAAAGGCTCGTCGTTTTTTTTTCTTTTTTTCCCCTTTTTTACATTAAATTACATTAAACAAAGCTAACCATACATGGCCTGATTTGCGGAACGATATCGAGTAGAGGGAGGTAATCCTCCTCGCCTTGGTAAAGTCTTCCGCTAAGGTCCTCGTTACCTTCACTGTAATAACAGATTTACGGCGCACCCAAAAAAAATATTTCATCGTCACAGTTTGGTGGTGTGGTGGTTCTAAGATATCATAGAATTGCTGAGCGATCTTTATGACGGCGTTAGATCAGTAAAAACAAGATGCATCTCCGTTTAAACGATAGTCACATTTTCGGTGCGGTTACGTGCAGTGGCTACGAGCGCCGTCAGACCGCATCATGACGTCACCTATTCCCTATAAATAGGAAATAAGAGAATCCACCCGCTTTCATTCGATCGGAGGCCGGACGATCAGCAGTTCATTGACGACACTCTGCCAGAGCTGCTACAGCGCCGGAAGAATCAATAGCCTAATGATTGTGTAACACCGTACACAGTCTATTATAATCCCATTACACGCGTCACTTTTGGGCTATGGGAAACTGAGAGGAAGGTTGTACTTTTATTTAGGAGTTGCAGAACTTGTATGCGAAGGTATAAAATGTGTTCGCGACGCATATAATTTCGTTATCTTCTTCGATCGCGTTTTATTTCCTTTCTTTCTTTTTCGCTGTTCTTGTTTTGTGGCATAACAGTTATTTGTACGACACAATATGCGTACCACATATAGTGCGTTAGCCTCCAAAAGTTCTTTCCCTGTCTCTTAGGCAGACTTCTGGTTGAGTTTGATCGCGATATGGAAGAGACACTCTTTTTGGAAATTCACTGCTTTCATAGATTTCACTCTCAAAGCCTCATCAAGAGCATTGAAAACTGGTTGTTCAAAAGCGGCTTGTCAGACTTCAGAACTCATCGGGAGATGAATGCAACATCTCAATTTTTATTTCTAGAAACCACATCAAAACATTAGTAGATATTTTGCAAGCTTACTCTGCCTGAGTCGAACCTCTTTGCATTGAAGATTTCCAGACTTGTTATTTGAAGTGTTTGGCATAGCAAGCAACTAAACCTTGTGCAAAGCTTAAATGGTTTCTCAAGCACCTCACTTCCAGGTTTTCCTTCAGCCCGGTCACGTGCGCGATCGAGTTAATGGGAAAAGATTTCCTGCGTTAAGCGAGATAAGTTCATTTTGTTTAGAAGCGTCTTGTCACTTGGGGGACATGACGCAAGCATTTTTGAAGGCACTGTGAACCAGGTTAAAGATTGTTCATTTGAACTACGTATTTTGTGAGGATCTTGCTTGTAAATATTGCTTACACAGCAAAAGACACGGGTAAAAACTGGTTCTATTTCTAATTTGCTGGGAAATGTGTGTTGAAACGGATACGAGCGACGCCTATTTTACATGCATCCCTTATGTTTTGGTTACGATTTTTTACCCTTTTCCGTATGTTGGGTGGAATGAACTGCTGTGGTCGCGGATATTTCGCGTGCAAAACACTTTTTTGTAAAGAATGGGACACAAAACAAACACGCGCGTTGTTCACACACGTGAGGGATGCCGGCGTGTGTGAAGAGTCGAACGGCAGTTTCGGTTTTCGATCACGCGCAGGGTGTGCACATGTTTTGCTGTTTTGCCACCAAATGTAACGGGAGAAGTTGTATACCGGTCTTCATAAGGACAGTGTTGTCCACGATATTGAATGTCCCATTTCTAACAAAGAAAAAAAAAATAACTAGAAGAGTATCTTGCGTGAAAATTTGGTATTGGAGTTCAGAGAATCCTGGCTACATAGTTCACAGATATTTTAAGAGTGTGTGACTGCTGCTTTGGAGTACCTTTAACACCCCCTGTTACAATGTAATAGAAGCATAATTCCCTGTAAGCCTCGTCAAGGGAACACACAGAAGTTACAAAGAGATCACAAGAAGATAATCTTTGCAACGTCCTCCTATTCCTCATTGAGCTAGTCTAATCGATGACAAGTACCGACGATAGGTATATACACACATCGTCTCTCCTTTCAACACAGTCGCAACGGAACCTTTCTTTCGCAACGGAGCCCAGAGAAAAGCACACAACACGCTCTCTTACGGCGACATTCGTAAAAATGTTTCCAATAAGTTTTTAAATGAAGCAAAACAAGCGAGTTCCCAGAATCGCATTTCCAATCCCGGTTATGGACTTCGCGGCGCATTTCCCAGGGTCATTGGAGAGAATAACCTGTGGAAAATGTCCAGCAAAGCAGAGAGCATGATCGTGCATGCCCACAGCACCCCTGCTGTGCATGAAGAAACGTCATGCAAAAAAAGAAAGGGGGCGCCGCAGTTGGATCAATGAACGCAGGCGCCGATTGCAGCAGCACTGCTACTCTCCTCCGTTCTCTGCTTTGCTGCAACGTAACACAGGGCAGCAAGAAAGCACACTATCGACTGTCATAACGCGTAAGAACGTAAGGTCGACACGCGAAAGGAAATGCGGGGTCGTTAAGAAGCGTTATGCATTTAGATGTGCAGATAGATACGGGTCCGTATATAGTGCCTTGCGTTGCGAAGAGGGAGGGGATAGCGCTTATGTGTTGTTATGCGTTTCGCACGGGAATGTAAGGCACTATGCCGCGCGTAAGCGGTGGTTAATATCGGGAGTGAGCGAGTCATGTCAACGAAGACTTCGCCAAAGTGGCGTAAATTTGCATTCATTTTGTGAATTATGTTTTAATGTAGTGGTTATAACTCAACACAATGAAAGAGGTCAGCACTGATCAATTGCAAAACTATAGCAGATTTTGTAAAATGAAAATGAAATAAAATTCCGTGACAATGCATAGAACAGGCGTATTTCGAAATATCTCAGGTTCTCAAAGTAAAGCGGCGTAATGAATAAAACGTCCCTGGAACTCTCGTGGAATATCCCCGAACTTGCTTTCTCTGAGGCGCTAACATCAGAAACATTGCGGGAGCGCCCCCTGGGTTCTCTTGCTTTCAAAAGATCGTCTGCTTTGCAAGTTTGCGAAGGCCGTTTCATTTCCGGTTTCAGACGACGCCACCACGTCTAATGGTTGTATTGTGAACTTCGCAAGGCAGTAATATGAACCTGTTTCTGTGCCATCTTCCAAGGCTTCTTCCGCAAGCAACGTCAACACAGAAGCGGTGTCCGCAAACAAAGCAATGTTTCCGTTGCTGTATCCACTGCACACTTGTAGGGCTGACAATGTTTGCACAGTGCTGCTCTGTGCGTCTGCGCGTTCAGGCTGTTTTTAGGCATGTGGATGGTAGGCGAGTGGGTCAGTTACGCGCCGATCGCGTCTTTTGTTTTTCCTTTTTCACGTCGAATGTCAGGAGGAGGCGTATCTTTACCTTTCCCGTGTCTCTCTTTAATTTTCCTGCCGGAATGTCCTCATTTCTCTTTCTACTATGGTCACTGTCGTCATCGTGGTTCTCACAATAACATGTTTCGTATACCTTAGTTATTTAGTTTGGATGCATGAGGATGTTGTGTGCCTCTGCATGAGTATCGTTGTTGTTGGAGTATCGGTGACTATCGGGAAGGTTAACCAACGGATGTGAAGAAGAAGGCTTTTTATTTCCGATGAAATAAGGGGAGGGTGAGAAAAAAGTTACATTGTAACTTATGTCGCTTCTGTTTTCGCTGCAAGCAGCGTAGACATTCTGTATCCGAAGCACGGGTATGGCCTTATATGAATCTGGACGAAGCTTAAGGGTGGACACGAGCATTTCCGCGAACCGGTCACTATAACGAGCATTTCACACCATGGGTCCGTGAAAATCGCATATAGTCAGTCTGTCGCGTTTACGTTCTTTTTTTGCGTCGCTTTTCCTTCGCCACGGCTGTCCTTAACTGCCCAATTTCCCTTATTGACCGGATGTTGTTAGTACCGGAAGAGGACATTCGCTGATACAGTCCGTTATCACTTCTCGCAGTTGCCCGTTTAGACTGTTTAGCAAGCGGCCAATAGTTGCAGCGCAATTTGGTCGCGACTGCTAGCACCCCTATACCGGCGCCAGAGGCTTTATTTTTTATTTAGTATTTCTCTGTGGCGTTTTTTCTATACACTGCATGGTAGTGGCCGTGGGGTCATTGCGCTGTCATCGCCCGCAAGAACTGCGGGAGTTCAGCGTCACAGGTCGTCTATCAACAGATTCTCCTGTAAAGGGTACTTCGCTGCGGCAGAGCGCTGAATGAGGGAAAGCGTGCTTTACAGGTCAACCCTAATCGTGCTTTACTTCAATAGAATGTAGAGTGAGTGACCGCGTAGTCGGCGTTAGTGCTGCATTTTTCGATATACAACGCGCGCGTTATACATTGTAAATATTGTCGCGAAGGGGCAATGCACGTTATCTACCGGTGCGCGTTTTCTCTGCTGAGCTGGATTTGGATGGTTTGAAATAAAAAAACGGTCTGACTGCAAACGCATGTCCCCTAATTACTGTAAACGTATGGAGCGTGTACAATTCACGAAATTCTTCAGCTCCGCCGGTGCGAGATATCAATCGGACATTTTTGAAAATCGTTGCGTTTCGGGGGTTGAGCGTTACACAGAGAAAAGTACGGTATTTGAAGAACGATACATTGACATATAAGACCACTGGGCCATAGCTACAGCCTAGTTCTGTGTTCCGTGCTTTGCGCTAACTCTTCCAGTTGTTCATTTGTTTGTATCTGCCTGTAGTAGACGCGTTAGCAACACAAGGATATGTAACGACAGTGAAAATCAACAATGACCCACATATCAAGGATGAACACACGACCGATTATGTACGCATAAAATGACTGTACAGAAATTGGGAGTTCAAGTAAATAATGACACTTGATAAGGCATAGCAATAAAACTTAACAAGAATGTGCGCGCTATTAACGTCATTTTCCTTTATTATGATCGTCGTTAAGATAGTACTCTGACCACTGTCGATTCGAGCGAAGCAAGCGATTAAATTCAATCTCCTTTATGCAATCCCTCTAGAGGACTATTAGCCCGTCGAACATCTCCAAGCCTAATACCCTATCCGCTTAACTACAGCTGTGCCCTTACAGCGTGCACTTTAACCACTACGCTGCGGAGTTTAGCGTCCCAGCCTCTTGTGCGAGGGTCTCTAGAGACGTTCACACATTTCAATTTCAACGCTGGAAGCTTTAAAGTGGGCAGAAAAGCTGCCATGGGCCGACGCACAGGAGGCTTAGGAGGCTAATTGGGCTAAGGAGGGGTACGAAATAAAAGTATCGTGCCACATACCGTTCAAGTGGACAGCTGAGCACATGAAAGAAAGAATTGCATCGAGTTAGTA